>CM044444.1:101755189-101778712 GCA_024363595.1 Xenopus borealis
CCTACAGGGCGACACTATCCTATTTATTGCTGATGGGATGGGGGTGTGGCCATGACAAGTCAGTTATATTTGGGTTTGGCCTTAATCTCACCTACACTGATAATAAATCAATATTCCATGCATTCCGATGCCATTAATTAGTAACTACCATTTTCTTCATCTTTATTTATCTGGCTAATACAGTATATCACTGTTATCAATATGTTAAATAGTTATTAAAGGGGTTGTTCACCTTTGAGTTACCTGTTAGTATGATGTAGAGAGGGATATTCTGAGACAATTTGCAATTAGTTTTAATTTTTTATTATTTGTGGTTTTTGACTCATTTAGCTTTTTATTCAGCAGCTCTCCAGTTTAAGCCATCTGGTAACTAGAGCCCAAATTCCCCTAGCAACCATGCATTCATTTGAATAACAGACTGAAATACGAAAATGAGTGGCCTGAATAGAAAGACCAATAGTGATGGGCGAATCTGGGGCGTTTCACTTCACCAAATTTTTTGCCAATTTCCAGAAAATCGTGAAACGACGAAAAATTCCGGCGTCTTGTTTTGGACGTGGGTGTGTTTTTGGATGCGGGCGCACATTGCTGGCGAAAAAATGGACGCCTGTGTCTAAAACGAGACGTCGGCTAGACTTTTTTCCTGGGATTTCACTAATTTATTCGCCGGTGGTAAATAGCGGGAATTAGCCGTGAATTTGCCCATCACTAAAGACGAAGAGTAATAAAAAGTACCAATAACAATACATTTAAAGCCTTAAAGTAAAAAATTTTTAAGATGGGGCCAGTGACCCCCATTTAAAAGCTGAAAAGAGTCAGAGGAAGAAGGCTAATGATTCAGAAACTTGAAAAAAAATGAATAAGGACCATTTGAAAAGATGCTTAGAAATGGCTATTCTATAACACACTAAAGGTTAAGTGAAAGGTGAACCACTCCTTTAATTCAGACTTTTTGGCAGGCATTGCCCATTCAGCTTTCAGCAAAGGGTGGTAATTTATAAGAGCATTAAACATTCTTCCCTGAATATATTTCTTTTTACAGGCTGACAGGAGCTGCCATGACAGTTGTATTTATACCTTTGCAGTGGAATGCAGTGCAGCTCACTGGCATGGTAGGACCCTGGGTAGAAGCTAACCTTCATCAGAAAACACAGAAATCTCTTGGGGCCAGCTGACTACAACCCTCAGGTAAGCACAATGGGGACTTGAAGGTGAACTGAAGGAGAACCAAGGAAGCAGCAGTGCAAGTGGCCAGGTATTAGAGCAGAACCAGAAGTAAAGACCATATCAAAGCCAGAGATGTGAAAAAGCAACAATCTTCTGTGTCTATCCAATGGAGCAGGGCAGGCAGTAATCATCAGTTACCGGCCAAAAGCTCAGAGCAGGCATCAATCACCCACATCAACTCAAAGGATCAAAGCAAGTAGCAATCATCTACCCAAAGTGTCAGAGCAGGCAGCAATCGTCTGCATACAGTCAAAGTGTCAGGACAGGCAGCAATCGTCTGCATCCACCCAAAGTGTCAGGACAGGCAGCAATCATCTGCATCCACCCAAAGTGTTGGGACAAGCAACAATCATCTGCATCCACCCAACTTGTCAGGACAGGTAGCAAATATCTACATCCACCCAAAGGGTTAGGGCAGGCAGCAATCATCTGCATCCACCCAAAGTGTTAGGACAGGCAGCAATCATCTGCATCCACCCAACTTGTCAGGACAGATAGCAAATATCTGCATCCACCCAAAGGGTCAGGGCAGGCAGCAATCATCTGCATCCACCCAAAGTGTTAGGGCAGGCAACAATCATCTGCATTTACCCAAAGTGTGAGTGCAGGCATCAATTATCTGCATCTACCCAAAGTGTCAGGACAGGCATCAATAATCTGCATCCACCGTGTCAGGGCAGGCAGCAATCATCTTCATCTACCCAAAGTGTGAGTGCAGGCATCAATTATCTGCATCTACCCAAAGTGTCAGGACAGGCATCAATAATCTGCATCCACCATGTCAGGGCAGGTGGCAATCATTTGCATCTACCCAAAGTGTCAGGGTAGGCAGCAATCGTCTGTGTCTACCCAAAGTGATGCTGTAAAATGCAACTTTATTAGGCTCCCATTTCTTTGCTGATACACAGGGCTGCCATCAAGTTGAGACAGGCAGGACCACTGTAATGGAAAACAAAGATTGGGGCATGGACTTGGATGGATGGAGCTTCAGGAAAAAGTTTTTGGCCAGACCAGAGTAATAGTGACTTTGGCACTGGGAAGTGCAGTCAACTTGCCCCTGTACCATCTCGTCCTGCCTAGCAACCCCCTCCCCAATTCAAAGTCACAAGGACTTGTCCAGTTGAAAATTGCTGAAATTGGGTGCTGGAACCTAAGGGAACTTCAGACTTTAAGGTAATCCACCACTGAGCTTTGGCAGAGCAGGCGGGACATTGGGGTGGATCAGTGACTAGGGCAGGAAGGTTTATATGGGCTGCTGATACTGTAGATGAGAATATTTTACATAGAAGCTCTTTTTCTTTATGTTCATGTTTCTCTAGCTAATCCCTCTTATAAACACACCACTACACCTGCTATGAGACCCGTGTGGGGCAGTTTATCAGAGGTGACAAAAGCAGTCCCTGAAAATTCCGATAAATTCCATTTCCATTTGAGCAATTGTCTCCCCTTGCCTGGGTGGTCCCAGTTGGAGAGTGGATACGGCCCACTTAAATAAATAACCTACTTAATATATCTCCACCTCTGCATCCTCAACTGATTCTACCAATGCTCATTACTTGTGCATTAGGTTCAAATTCCCTCTGGGCGACATCCAATGAGAATCCTCCGTCTCCCGGCATGATCAGCATTTCTGATAATTGTATTGGGTCAGGCCATAAAGGTGATTATACATGTGGGACTCTTGGATGTGTCAACACGGGGAACGCCTTTTCCTTCATGGAACATTTACAGAATAAATCAATATATCGACTATTTAATCTAATCTCCTCTATTCTTTCCAGTTAACAATATGTGGGGCAATATAGCAGATTATTAAAGGAGAAGATTCCGGGAACATTTTCTATAATATAATATCCAATAATGGAAAAAATTAAGCCACACATTATGACTAATGCTCCTCAGCTCATGCAGAATCCCCGGCTGCTTTATATTTGCTCTATATACCATACATCAGTGATTTTCAACCTTGTGCCTCCAGCTGTTAAGAAACTACAAGTCCCACAATGCATTTGCCTGATTGTGGCTGTCAGACTCCTTCATTGCATTGTGGGACTTGTAGTTCCTTAACAGCTGGAGGCACAAGGTTGAAAATCACTGCCATACATTATAACATTAGGTTTGGAAACTCTCTCTCTCCGGAGATTCTTTATTGGGTAACTCTATTAGATGAGTTTATCATCTAATACTATCAGGCATTGTGATTGGTGGTTTTCACTCTATCCTCCTATTGAATATATGTTTTTTACTGTGTGATATGTTGATGTGATACTGCGCTATGCACTCCCCCCACCCTAGGGTTGCCACCTGTCCGGTTTTGAACCGGACAGCCCGGTATTTTGAAGGGCTGCCCGGTTCAATTCTTCCTGCCCGGTTTTCCATATAAGGAAAACCGGGCGGGATTAGCTTGATTGACGCCGCGATCGCGGCGTCATAGCTCCGCCCCGTGACATCATGGGACCGCCCACTGACGTCACGGGACCGCCCACTGACGTCACGGGACTGCCCCGTGACGTCACGGGACCACCCCCCTGCCCGGCTTCAGCAGCAGGGAAAGGTGGCAACCCTACCCCACCCCCATATCACATGAATGTGTCTCTTCTGTAAAGGAAGGGGTGCAGCTGTTGATGCACAATTGACTTTCAATGGGTGGCATTTACATTATTAATAGGTGATCCGTCCCACCCTTAAGTGCCATATTTTGGGTCTTAGACAATGTCTGTTGGTGGTCTCTTTTACCAATATAATGTCAATTGTGCTCCTCTACAGAACACTTTGGGGGCAGATTTACGAAATTCCCCTGAATAGATCGAAGTTCGATCGAATTCCGATCGTACGATTTTTTGTTAGGACCAAAGAAGTGAATTTTGGCATCTTCGATCATCGAATACCGAACGATCGAATACATTCAAATGAATTAGAATGATCGAATATTCGATCATCGAAGGATTTTAAAAATGTTAAGGTCTTTGAATGCCTACTTCACCAGATTGAACCTACCGAATAGCATTAGAAGCCTATGGGAACCCTCCTATAGGCTCTTTATGCCAAGTCCTGCTCGAATACCAAATCGAACGATTGAAGCACTCGTTCGATTTGTACGAATTTTTAGGAGGCTCGAAGGAAAAAGTAAGATTTTTTTCATGAAATCGAACGATCGGTATTCGATCGTACGAATTCATCGAGAAATCGAATATCGAAGGAAATGATAGCCTAAAACTATTCGATAAGCATTCGAATATCGAATGCTTATCGAATATCGAGCTATATCGAGGGAATTTCGGCGAATATTAGTGAATTTGCCCCTCAGTGTCCAAGATGGAGTGCCCATGGCGGCACAATGATGTCAGTGTCATGCTGTGACAATGTGTGATGTCATTGTGCCGCACTGCGGAATTACAATTTAATATTGAAGGATGCCAGAGACTTGGGTTCAGTGACAAAACGTAGGTCTTTCTTGTTAAAGTTCCCTGATGCTCCTAATCATTGTTCTTGCTTGATCTACTGGTTCCTGATGTCCTGCTTTGACTTTGATCTTGCTGCCTGCCCTGATCTTATTGACTGAAATTGATTACGAACCCTCTTTTCCCTTCAGATACTGAAAATTGGACTTTTAGTGGCATTCTACTTCCTTCAACTCCTATCATCTGAGCCATTTGGCACTAACACATAACTTCCTGGAGTTTTAGCAGATCTTAGAGGGGCTCCCTTATCTGAAGTTTCTTGTGTATGAGAGGCACCTCTCTGTTCCAGTCAACTCCTGAGAATGGGAGGGTCCAGTGGTACATGTAAGCTGTCAGGTGCGGGAACAGCTAGTTTTTCAATATTTTCATGTTAAAGAACAAGTAAACATTTTTTTTTCTATCTCTAAATTTGCTCTAAACAGCCCCTCAAATTAATGTACCTTAGTCCCTGCTGCAAGTCTGCTCTGGTTTCTGTGTTATCAGCAGCTTGTTTCCCCTTCTTCCTGGTGCAGAGTGAAGCCCCGCCCCTTAGTTTACTGAGCTGACCTTATCTCTTGGACTAGTCCAGGAGATCATTTGCATACTATGACATAGCAGAGAGCAGTGTGTGTAGCAGCTTTTGCTTGGGGAAACTAGCTTACTAATGAAACACTGGCTCCCTCTTCCTCTCTATTGTGGAACAGCAGCAAATGGACTGCTCAGTAAACTAAGGGGCTGGGCTTCACTCTGCACCAGGAAGAAGGGGAAACAAGCTGCTGATAACACAGAAACCAGAGCAGACTTGCAGCAGGGACTAAGGTACATTAATCTGGGGGGCTGTTTAGAGCAAATTTACAGAAAGAAAAACATTTACTTTTCCTTTAAGGGCTCTGATTGCTTGTGGGAAGAAGCTTTTGCAGTGGTTTGAATGCTGCGGAACCTTCTTCCAGATGGTAAGAGAGAGGACAGAGAATGAGATGGATGGGATATGTCTTTTGCTACGATATTTGCTCGCCGTAAAACATGTTTCCGGTAGAGTTGGGAGATGGGTGAGAAAGGTTCTCCTATGATCCTTTATGCAGTTTTCAAAATTTGCTGCAGGGATTTTTGTTCTGCATCAGTGCAATTTCCAAACCATAGTGTGATGTAGCTGCAGAGAACACTCTTGATGGTGCCTCGGTAGAATGTTGTTGGAATCAATGGGGAAGACTGGCTTTATTTAGCTTCCATAGAAAGTGGAGGCGTTGTTGAGCTTTCTTTGTGATAGAGTTAGCATCAAGGGTACAGGAGAGGTCATCTGCCATATTTACTCCTAGGAGCTTCACACTGTTGACTATCTCAACTGAGGAGCCATTGATGAACAGTGGTAGGTGAGTTCTTTCTAAAGTCAACAACCATTTCTTTAGTCTTTTCGACATTTAGAGTCAGGTTGTTGTTTTGGCACCAGTCTGCCAAATGTCTGAATTCTTCTCTGTATGCAGAGTCATCATTTTTCCTAACAAGACCTACTACTGTTTTATCATCTGTATTATCAGTCATATCTGCTCCCCCTTACTTTCTACCCAGGGATTTATACCCTGGAGTAACATCAAATAGCCCTGTAACTCCCTTCCTTTTGAACCACACAGGGTTGCCTCCCAATACGGGTAGGCAAGTAAGTAGTGACAATGACAGAGGGTGCAGTTGGTCATGATTCATGATGGTCAATACAATACAAATAGTTTTCGACTGGGCTGGCGGGCCACCAAGAAAAAACCTGGTTGACCCCGGCGCTTGTGGAACCCCCAGCTTGTGTCCCAGAGCTGCTTTCTCAGGCTGCTCCACAAAGACCACAACTTAGATACGGGTACTGCTGTCAGCTTGTCTTCTCTCTATTTAGATCAAGTCAGACATCTGAGCCAAGGTCTCTTCTGGAGAGGACAGAAACAAGGCAAGGAGAAGGAGAAAATTACATACCACAGGAAACTTCCCAATCAAGAACCCCCCATTGGGGAAACTTTAATAATCTAGAAGAATTCTATTAGTGTGAGTGAAGCAATTTCCTAGATATATGAAGGATGGTGATCATCTTATGGATCCATTAAAGTCACTCATGGGTTACATATTATGTGGGATCTCTTTATTCATGGGGCCCCCACAAATTAGGCTTTGTTAGTTTCATGACATCCTGAGAAATATCGTACAGGCATGGTACCTGTTAACCAAAAACCTTGGGACCTGGGGTGTTCCTGATAATGGATCCTTCTGTAATTTGGATCTTCATACCTTAACTCTACTAGAAAATCATATAAACATGAAATAAAGCAAATAGTCGGGTTTTGCTTCCAATAAGGATTAATTGTATCTTAGTTGGGATCAAGTACAAGCTACTGTTTTATTATTACACAGAAAAAGATAATCATTTTCAAAAAATGGGGATTATTTGGATAAAATAGAATCTATGGAAGACAGCCATTCCATAATTTGGAGCTTTCTGGATAAGGGATATCTGCATAATGGACCCCATACCGGTTGTTCTTATTTAATGTCTCCTTAAAGAAATGTGGCACAGCCATGGGGGGCAAGTTAGCTCTTTTCTTTTTGGCAATCTCTATATGGGGTGGGAGAAACAAACATTTTTTTTACACGGGTCACACAAATTATTAACACCCCATATCCCAAGAAAAATTAGATCAATGGGCCTCCTGTATAACCAACTACAGCTCACAATACAATAGCATAGCAAAGAAAAATTGATGTCAGGTCTATTGACCCTGATTTCTGCTTGGTTTGTGACCCAGAAGACCAGAAGTCTAAATAACACTCCCAGCTTGATGAGTGGAAGCATTACTGATAAACTTAATTGGTCAGGCCATAAAGGCAAGAGTAAAAACAGGTTTTCCAGATGTCACCTGTCGGTATCTCAACTCAGGGAACTCCTTGTCCAACACTACGAGTGAAGTTTAATCAATGCATTGACTAAGTCTCACTATATAATCTATCAGGTTAAACCTTTAATGTGGAACATGTGAAATAAGTGGTGTAAAGGTGATCCCTGTATTGACTAATAAAGATGATAATCACATTGAGTATTCAGAACCATAACTTTCCTATAAATAGAAAGGATTAATCATCTCCTACATTGCAGCATATTAGGCTTTATTCAAATTATATATGAACGGCTATTTTCTCCCTGAGCGTAGAGTGTTTTTTTTTTTCTGCTTTTATGAAATCCGCCTTGCGTATAATCAAGCAATTGCTCTGCATTTTAATGTAATTAAATTATTTAGATCCACTTTTATGCATATGGGTAAAGAAAAAATATATAGAGAAGAAGAGAAGTGGAGAGGGGTAGTTGGAGGGTACAAGATAATGATGCCTACCCTAAACCACAAAGTGGTAACCCAGCTTCAAACCAACCTGTTTTTAGACCCATGTCTGCCCCCTTCGGTGATGTCATAGCAGCAGTGTTGGACTTGCGTGCCAGTGGCCCACTAGAAAATCAGAGACCACCATTTTCCAAACTATTGTTCCTCCTCTCCTCAAACTCTTTATTCTCCTATTGTTTTATACCTATTTATTATACTCTATTCTTCCATTATTATGGGAAATTTTTTTTTTTCAAAATGCATCAGTTAATAATGCTGTCCCAGAAGAATTCTGCACTGAAATCCATTTCTAAAAAGAGCAAACAGATTTTTTTATATTTCATTTTGAAATCTGACATGGGGCTAGACATTTTGTCAATTTCCCAGATGCCCCAAGTCATGTGACTTGTGCTCTGATAAACTTTGATCACGCTTTACTGCTGCACTGCAAGTTGGAGTGATATCACCCCTCCCTTTCCCCCCCCCAGCAGCCTAACAACAGAACAATGGGAAGGTAACCAGATAACAGCTCCCTAACACAAGATAACAGCTGCCTGGTAGATCTAAAAACAACACTCAATAGTAAAACCCATGTCCCACTGCGTACTATTCAGTTACCTTGAAAAGATAAAACAACAGCCTGCCAGAAAGCAGTTCCCTCCTAAAGTGCTGGCACAAGTCACATGACTGAGGCAGCTGGGAAATTGACAAAATGGCTAGCCCCATGTCAGATTTCAAAACTGAATATTAAAAAAATCTGTTTGCTCTTTTGAGAAATGGATTTCAGTGCAGAAGTCTACTGGAGCAGCACTATTAACTGATGCGTTTAAAAAAAAAAAAAAAAAAAAAACATGTTTTCCCATGACAGTTTCCCTTTAAGCCTCTTTTTAGCAATAAAGAAATAGGGAATGGCCAAATAGGCCAAATGGTTAGACACAAGAGGACCACTGACATCTGGGCCGACCGGGAATTTATCTGGTTACGGGTGGGCCGGTCCAACACTGCATAGTAGGGCAGTACAATTAGGTGACTGGAAGGGCCAGGACAGAGCACAAATTCCATTGATGTTGGGGAGGCACCAAGGTCAGACTGGACCACTGGGAGCCCACCGAGTTCCAAACCTCTGGGGGCCCTGTGGCATGCGTGACATGCATGTGCGAATACCAGCATGCATAGATCCAGGCGCACAATGCGAGGACGCTGCCACGCAGTTAGTTTTTCTTATGAGTCCAGATGAATGGGGAGCGTATGTATGGACTGGCGGGGACCCATGAGGGCCCACTGGGTTTTTTCCCAGTGTACCAATGGACCAGTTCGACCCTGGGAGGCCCTTTACCCAATGACCCCTACCAAAGCACAACCCCTCCACTGGAGATCATTTGCCAGCCAGAACCTGGTTAATTAACAATCTCTGGGGCCCATTGATGCAGTCAGCTTAGGTCCCAGGTTTAGAAAGGACCCACCAACAAGGCAATTTAATTTTCAAATAGCCAGGAGCCCAAATGCACAAAGTCGACCTCGGCATAATTAGCCAAGACCACTCATCCAATAAGTGCATTAAAATTTCTCACTGTAAACCTGTAGGGGGCGCGGGGGGCACAAAACAGAAAACCGCCAATCCGGTCTTGTTGAGACTCACCCCGACCATCTGGAATAATATATATACAGTCTATAATTACTAGAGCATCCTCATATCTTTACCGGCACATTTGTCTTTCAGCAGCTATTCATGACCTGTCCCCAGCACCCGGCTGTTGTTTGAATTAGAAAGACTTTGAGATAAATAGCCAAGCTCCTAAGTAGGGAGTCATAAATATTCATGATAACACAATCATATAGAATGACAAAACATACACACATGCAATGAAGGCAAAGACCAACTGCAAAACTCGCTTTCACTGTAGTCTTTTACGGTCTGTGTCCCGACATTCTGATATCTGTAATAAGAACGTTCCCTTGAAGTAGTGCAAGAAATTAAGTAGAGGTTTGGCAATCACAGAGCTAAGTTCGCTAAGTACCCTGGGGTGAATCCCACCTGGCCCTGGACCTTTGTTTATCTTTACATGTTCTAGTCTCGTTTGAATGTCATCATGTGTGAACCACGCATTAGATTAATTATTATAATTGGGGCTATTAATAAGGAAACCTTCATTAGCTGGTTCCTCATTTGTGTAGACAGATGAAAAGTATTCATTCAGAATCTGTGCTTTTTGCTTGTTCTCATCAACCAGCTGACCCCTCTCTGATAATAAAGGTCCTACCCCTTCCGGTTTAATTGTTTACTATTAATATATTTTAAAAATAATTTTGGATTCTTTTCACTGCTTACTGCTATATCCTTTTCCATATGGATTTTAGTTTGCCTGATAGCTTTTTTACATGATTTCTTGGCCTCCTTGTACCTTATAAATGATTCGGCTGTCCCAGCTACCTTGAAAGCCTTAAAAGCACGTCTTTTCTTACCCACCTCAACACCAACACTTCTATTGAACCAAAAAGGTTTTGTTTTGCAACAACGTTCCTTGCTTACAAGTGGAATATACTGACATGTATATTTATTAAGCAGCATTTTAAAGCATGGTTTAGGGGAAGGCTACAAAAAGCTATCGCAGAGATTCAAACTGTCAGTTTCAACTGTAAGGAATGTAATCAGGAAATGGAAGGCCCCAGGCACAGTTGCTGTAAAACCGAGGTCTGGCAGGCCAAGAAAAATACAGGAGCAGCATATTCAGAAGATTGTGAGAATGGTTACAGACAACACAAAGATCACATGCAAAGACCCGAAGGAACATCTTGCTGCAGGTGTACATGGTTCTACAATTCAGCACAATTTGTATAAAGAACATCTGTATGGCATAGTGATGAGAAAGAAGCCCTTTCTGCACTCACACAAACAGTCGCTTGTTGTATGCAAAAGCTCATTGAGACAAGCCACAGTCATTTTGGACTGACAACACAAAAGTGGAGTTATTTGGTCATGACAAAAATTGCTTTGCATGGTGGAAGAACACTACAATCCAAGAAAAAACATCTACTACCTACTGGTGGAGGTTCAATCGGACTGTGTGGCTAGTTCAGGGACTGGGGCCCATTGTTGGATGAATTCAACCCAGTGTCAACAAATTCTTCAGGATAATGTTCATGCATCAGTCAAAAAGTTGAAGTTAGGCTGCAGGGGTTGGATATTCCAACAAGACAATGACTTGGAAACCTACAAACGCATTTATACAGAGGGAGAAGTACAATATTCTGGAATGGCCGTCACAGTTCCCAACTTGAATATCATGGAAAATCTATAGGACAATTTCAAGCAGGCCGTCCATGCTCGGCAGCCTGGACGAAAGGTCAAAAATACCCACATCAAGAAACTCATCAAAGGCTTTAGGAGGCGTCTAAAAGCGGTTACATTTGCAAAAGGAGGCTCAACTAAGTATTGATGGAATATCTCTGTTGGGGTGCCCAAATTTATGCACCTAATTTTGTTATGATGCAGATATATTTTCGCATATTTTCTGTTAATCGTCACTGCTGAAATAATCATATCAGTACTGCAATATCATATCAGTATGAAATCATAGCACTGAAGGAGTCATTGGGTGCACTTGATTAAGGTTGACACGATTAATTAAGGTTCTTGCATCCAGGGGGGTTTGGGCAGGGGAGAGTAAATGTGACTTTTTGGTTCTGGGATGTTATATCAACCCTGCCCTAGCTCCCCTAGCTCAATTTAGCCAATACATCACTACCTCTGCATACTGAGACCCATTAATTCCTTTCTTAATAACACACAATCATTATATTGTGAGCGGAGCATTAATTTGCCCCTTGGGCAACACAATGAGGTGCAGTGAGAACCCTCCATGTCCCGGCAATCAATATTTCTACTAAATGTGTTGGGTAAGGCCTATCAGTCAAAATGGGGAACGCCTTCTCCGTGGAACATTTACAGCAGTGATTTTCAACCTTGTGCCTCCAGCTGTTAAGGAACTACAAGTCCCACAATGCAATGAAGGAGTCTGACAGCCACAGTCAGGCAAATGCATTGTGGGACTTGTAGTTTCTTAACAGCTGGAGGCACAAGGTTGAAAATCACTGATTTACAGAATAAAGCAATATATCAACTATATGATCTATTTAATCTCCTCTTTTCATTATATCCAACACATAGGGCAATATAGCAGGTTACAAAAGGAGAAGATTGCAGAACATTTTATACAACTTTAGAATATATATAGAATATATTGTAAATATATAGGGCCCTGACCACCAATGTTTTTTTTTTATTGTAAGGGAGGCAGGCCATAAATGGGTTTTTCTAAACTGTACGTGAGAGCCTAGCCCCCAGTAAAGTTTTTTAAGCTTTAATGGGTGGCCCCTGAGCACCATTTTTTTTACCTGGCCACAAAGGTTTTTTTTTTTTTTTATCTTGTAGGCAGGGCACCAGTGAAGTTTTTTTATAATATTAATGGGGGGCCCATGGCCACTATTTGGATAGGAAGGTTAAATGATCGGGTCAGCTCAATTTTGCACAGACTAAGGGAGATCAAATCAGAAAAGAAAATGCAGTGGGCACTGGAGGAACCAATGACGATTTCCTTTTAGACCCAATTCTAATAATGTGACTCTACTTATGTCTGGTACAGTGTCAAGAGATTTGCGAATTGTGGTAATTATATGTAATAAGGAATCACACTCTCAGCCTGAAAACTATACACCTGTAAGTCTGACATCAGTGATAGGAAAGCTTTTGGAATGGGTAATATGGGATAAGTAGTGTAATGAGTATGCCACCTCTGATACATGTGACGTTACCTTTTTGGGTGTCGTACATTAGTTTGACTGGGGTGTAAGGTGCACGAGACACAGATTGTATAATCCAGCCTTATAGCCACACCTCCACACAGTAAAGTGCATCCGAGAACACCCAAAAACAAACACCCACAAAACTGTCTCCCCATCTACCATTAACAGATGTAGGTGGAAGAAAATTATTATATTTGCCTGCTTTTTATAAAAGACATTTAGCTCTTTAACACTATGAAGTGTTAGTTTGTAAACTAATTCCCATCACTCCAGTAGCAAAAAATGCCACATTCATACACACTTTCCTCCATGCCAACAGTCAGTCGGTTGATTAGCATACCAATGGTTTACATTTATATTGTAATTCCCATTGTAATTAACAAATGTATTCTTTTACATACATATAAATAAAAAAAAGATACAGAGAATACCAATGGATAACTAGGAACCAAATTCACACAAGGACCCACAGCAGGATACAATTTAGCAGGAATCACTGTACACGCATTTCTGGGGAGGAAAATGTGTTTTCATTATCTAAAATGGAATAAAACATTACATTTGGGGGAATGCTGAGCTGTGTTGGATGCCTTTCTTTTCTGCTTCTACTGACAGACTTGGGCATAATCAGTGCCAGTCTTAACCACATTGGACTAATTTGGCCCAATTGGACCCCACTCTTATGGGGGCCCCGCTCCAGTGTGAGCTCTGATTCCTATTCCCTTAATCCCCCAGTAGCCCAGACTACCCCTAATCCAGATTGGTCCAGCCCCCTCAGACCTGACTGGCCCAGGCTACAGCTGAACCTGATTGGCCCAGCCCACCCCCAAACCCAATTCTACCAGCCCAACCCAAACCCAATTGGCCCAAATAACAAGTGAAATGCATTAATGTTGTTTATATAATCCATGGTGCTGCGCACACACACAGTTTACAGTGGTAACCAAAATTTGCACTTTTTTAGAGCACATAGATTAAAAAAAGCGAGGGAACTTTTCTCCCAGTTGCCCAGCCTGCCCCCATCCCCAACTGGCAGCCATCACTTGGACAGAGGGGAAAGCAGCCACTATTTGCCCATCCAGCTCTGTGACCCTGCGACAGACAGCAAAGTTCCTTCTAGGGGGCCCCGCCAAAATGGTTCCAATTGGGCCCCGCACTTGGTACGACCGGCCCTGGGCATAATGTTTCTTTACAAAGCACATCTTCCAACAAGAACCTTTGGTTGCTCTTTGCCTGCCTTATTAGCAGTCACCACAAGAGGGCAGCAGGGAATCTGCAGCCTATGCCTTTAAAGGGCAAGGAAAGGCAAAGAAATAAAATCCCATTTTTACTTTCTTTAATGAAAAAGAAATCTATCTCCAATATACGTTAATTTAAAAATGTGTACCGGTTTTTTAAGAAACCTGACTGTATGCAGTGAAATTCTCCCTTCATTTAGTTGCTGTGGATAGGAATTGTCTCACGTTCCCCTGCCTTACTTACCCAGCCATGCAGAGCTCCAGCAGCTTTGTTTTTTGATCATTTATGACGATCCCTAAGCAGCACAGACCATACTGAGCATGTGCAGTGCCAGTGTCAGACAAAGATGTATAACAAAGTTACAAGATGACAGCCCCCTGTGGCCAACTTTGAAAGCATAAATCATTTGTTTGATTAGGCTTGTGGTGCAGTAAGTTCATGTTTATTTTTAGTATACAAAATACACCATTTCTACCCTTATTCTATTTTACACTTTCCTTGTCCTTTAAAGGCCATTATTGGCCTATGCAACCAGAGAAATGCAACAAATGTAGGGCTGTATACCCCAAACCTATAATCTGTGTGTGTATGTATACAGAGAATCCCGCTTCCTATATTCATACTACACTGACTGCTAATAAACACTCTAAGAGCCATTTCCGAACACTTCAATCACTGGTAAAAAGCAGTTTATTTTGCCAGTCTTGGTCCGTACGAGACTCTCACAGAGGCAGCGAGATGCTCCATTGCTCATATACAAAAACACACATGGATCTCCTGAAATTGTGCAAAACAACAAAGTCCTTGTGTTCATTTCCAGCTGCACTTTACACGTCTGGAAGCCGACACAGGTGGGCGTCCCAGACCCCTCACCAACACAGAAATAAAAAATAATTCGTTTTTAAGATTAAATATCTAAACAGCCGGCACAACCCAAAATCCGACCTGATAAGAGAAGTTGTGCAGCTGTCACTAAAACCCAACGCGTTTCTCTTCAAGTATTAACAAAAAATATATATTTTTTTTTAACTTTAAATTAAAATAGGATCCATCTTGTTAGACATCAGCAGCTTCATGTCCTTCGGCCGTTAGCCAATGAGCAGCACAGCTAGCTGGGTGTGTCGCCCTTGCTCGGGCCAATCCAAGCCAGGACAAACAGCAGCTAGGCCTTACAGTAATTCCATCATTCTATCCGCCAGTCCTCAGGCTTTAATAGGGTTTGCCGATGGTTTGGGGATGTAGCCATACAGAAACGTAGCGGCAATCACTAGCAATGCCCCGGCAAAAAATACACTAAGGAAAAGAAAAGAACATTATTAAGAGTGTTGCCTTTAACCTCTGTGTCACGCGGAGGTGCAGAATGGACAGGTACCTGGTGGGGACAAAATCTTGCAGCCAGAAGTAGGATATGAGTGTGGATAAAATGATGGACAGGGATGTTGCAAAGCCTTTTAAGATGTTATCAGCATATTTAATCACCGCGGCAATCACCAAACCGCCCAGAGCCTGCAGAGATATAAAAACAAAGACAAATGGGCAAATTCAGTATTAATTACATAATAAATAATTTGCCTAGAATCTCTAACATTATGACATTCATTAGCAGGGCTGCTATAGCCTGGTAAACTTCCACTTGAGACAAGGTTTCCCATGCATGAAACAGAAGCTCAGCTCCATTTAGGCAGCCTTTTAGATTTTAAATGTGATATTCCCACCCCCCCCCTCCTTTTTAAATTAAAGCAGAGTATATGTCCTTTGCTATACCTTTAGCTAGACTACAGAAAGAGTAATCAGCTCTCATGCAGTTCCCACAATGCCTTGCTCTGGTCTATTTCTTTGCAGTGAACTTGCAAGGGATTGTGGGGGAACGGAGTCTCGGCCATAGGAGGGCTCAATACTAATGGAATGTTGCAATGGAATGAGCAGTCAGGGAAAGGATCGGCATTTATAAATGAACCAGGGACAACTGGTAATGCATGTATATCGGAAAGCTGCTTAGTAATGCATTTATATTGGAAAGCTGCTTAGTAATGCATGTATATTGGAAAGCTGCTTAGAATTACATTATACGCAAATAAAAATATTAAATGTGAATTTCTGATTCCCCACTAGAGGGCAGTGCTGGGACATCTGGGAGATGTTATGTGGTTACATTCCCATTGTCCTGCTGGGGAGGAGGGAGGTGACATCACTGAAATTTGCAGCGCAGCAGTAAAGAGCGACTGGAGTTTATCAGAGCACAAGTCACATGACTGGGGGGTACCTGGGAAACGGTCTAGCCCCATGTCAGATTTCAAAATTAAATATAAAAAAAAAATCCATTTGCTATATTGAAAATCTGATTTCCATGCAGAAGTCTGCTGGAACAGCGCTATTACAAAAAGTTTTCGCATGATAGTATCCCTTTAAACAATTCCCTTAGAAATAAGACTGGCTTTATGTTGGCCTGTGGCTAGCGTGTGGACTTGCAGTTATGCAGTCAGCAGAATAAGTGATTAAAAACATCTGGAGGCTGAAACTGTATAATTCCCTGCTGGCACTGGTTCATAAAGCTACCGAGGATGTTCTTTCATTATGGCTACAGACAGTGGTGTAATGCAAAACGGCCCCCCAAAAAAGTGCATTTTAGGCATGCTTGGCAGCCAAAGGGACAGAGTAGGGGGGGCTGCAGTACAGCACACAAATAACTCCCCTGCATAATAGACTCCTGCTACCAAAAAAAGAACATCAAGGGCTCATCCAGACGAGCAGATTCGTGGAGATTAGTCGCTTGGCGCCAAAACGCCACATCTTTGTGGCGACTAATCTCCTCGAAATGGCTTGCTCGTAGCGCGCACCCCCTAGAAATAAAGTAGCCTGCGCCTATTCACACGCGGCGACGTGATTTTCAAAGTCGCTCAAAATTGCCTCGCCAGGCAATTTTCAGCAACTTTGAAAATCGCATCGCCGCGTGTGAATAGGCGCAGGCGACTTTGGCTCTAATGCATGCAAGATACGAGCAAGCCATTCGAGGAGATTAGTCGCCTCAAAGACATGGCGTTTTGTCGCCAGGCGACTAATCTCCACGAATCTGCTCGCCTGGATGAGCCCTAAAGGATGGAGGGGTTTGTATACTAGTGATCTAATTATCTACCTTGCAAAGACACAAGTTGAGTACCATATTGGACAGGTAAATGCTGCATCAAAAGCACCTTCCCTCACATAAGGAATGTTTTACTATGAGGGCAGTGTTGCTGATGCTATAAAATAGGGTTACCTGCAGAGCCACGACAGCCCATGTCAGATTATTGTATCCTTGGAAGAATCCCCCCTGAGAGACGTGCTCTCCATCATAAATAAAAACTCCCATTAGGCCAAATATCCATCCAAAAAACCCTGCAAATCAAAGACAGGAACATCAGCGCACACACAGCAAGAGGAAACCAAATCTAATCATACAGGACACGGATTATTTGGATTCTTTTTTATTTTGGGAATATATTTCCCTTTAAAGGAGAAGGAAAGCTACCAAAGCAGTTTATTGCCAATAGATTAGCCACAATAGAGCAAGCTAAGAGACTATATTTATCCTGCAGAATGCTTTATCATACAGCTCTAGAAGCATTCTCTGCTTGTTTAGGACAATAGCTGCCATATTAGAATGGAGTGACATCACTTCCTTTCTCAGTTTTTCGCTGCTTGCTCATAGCGCTTGGCTCAGATTACAGCAGGGAGGGGAGAAGCAAACTGAGCATGCTCAAGCCCTAGCCCTGGAGGTTTAAGCTGAAAACAGGAAATCTGATACAGAAGCCCATGTGACACAATTGAAGGAAAGAAATGCTGTGTTTCTTTTGACAGAGGACTCAGAGCAGCATTACTTTGAGGGTTTACTGGTAAATTTAGGTGGACCTTTCTGATAATGCTTACTTAGCCTTTCCTTCTCCTTTAATATAAAAAAATAAACTGCTGTACTTTGTAGCAGGAATTTCAGATATGCACTTGGGCTCAACCTCCAATAGCTAGTGGTGCCTATGTCTAACTTAATAGGGTGTTGATATCCTGAAAGCTCTCTTTGTTTGATTAGGATAGCAGCTGCCATGTTAGCTTGATGTGGCATCACTTCCTGAGTCTTTCTAGAAGCTCTCTCTGTTTGATTAGGATAGCAGCTGCCATATTCGCTTGATGTGACATCACTTCCTGCCTGAGTCTTTTCCCTGCTCACTCCAAGCTCTGAGCTCAGATTACAGCAGGGAGGGGAGGAGGGAAAAGGAAGGGGGAGAAAGGAGCAAACTGAGCATGCTCAAGCCCTAGCCCTGGAGGATTAAGCTGAAAACAGTAAGTCTGATACAGAAGCCCATGTGACACAATAGAAGGAAAGAAATGCTGTGTTTATTTTGACAGAGGACTCAAAGCAGCATTACTTTGAGTGTTTACTGGTGTAAATATATATATATATATATATATATATATATTTCCTTTAAGCAGCCGCACTCTGATCCGGATTTGTGTCTTGTTTGTGGGTGCAGGTTCAAAGCAGGTTATTCATTCTTTATACAGAACCGCACACCAGACTTCTTTGCAGTGTGAGTCAAATCTCTTTTATTTGCATGTGCTTCCAACGTTTCGGCCCCCCTCGGGGGAAGCACATGCAAATAAAAGAGATTTGACTCACACTGCAAAGAAGTCTGGTGTGCGGTTCTGTATAAAGAATATATATATATATATATATATATATATCTTTTATCTTTCTGATAAAGCTTACTTAATTTTAGCCTTTCCTTCTCCTTAACAACTTACCAAGCTGTATATTCCGTATCCACACGGACTGCTTTGTTTCTTTGAGAATCTTTTCAAAATAGACTCCAGCAAAGCCACTGGAAAAGCAAGCTATGAGGACGGCCACGAGGCCCACAAAACCGGAGCCCACAGAAACCTCTTTGTTAGTGGCAGTTGAAGAATCGTCAGGCCACTAGAAAGGGATAAAAAGAAATAAATGATAATAAGTGAGAGAACTCAGCCCAAGTTACTAATGTATCTGATATATTGGATTTCCTAAAGTACCAAAACAAATGCTCATCCATCCAGATGACGGTAGATAGACAACAGCACCATTCCCTTTACTGCTACTCATTAAAGGAGAACACACAAGAAAAAGTTGTGCTCACCACTAATTTTTAAAACCATTAGGCGGGGGTGCAATGGGAGTTTTACTTTGAAAGCAGCAAGTAAGTTGCAGGTAAAACTTAGTCCCTTTGTAAAATGTATAATGAAGTAATGGAATTCTTAATGAATCAGATGCAATTTGAGAGTAGGACTGGCCAGATATGGGATGACTTTGACGTAGTTGTTCAGCTTAAATATATTGTAATATATGGTCAAACAATCCCTGTTGTTTAAAGGGTAAGGTATTTTTTAGTAGCTGTATGCACAGAATGTCTCAATGTCTTATATATATTGATAATGGGTTGAGTGCAGAGGACCTCTTGTCTTTGTTTATCATTAAAGGAGAACTAAAGCCTAAGTAAAGAAGTGTGTATAAATGTTGTACATGATGTTTTGTGCTTGTGTACCAGCCCGCAGCAACCACAGCCCTTTAGCAGTAAAGATGACAATTTGGCACCAGTGAGTCCACCTTTCATCGTTCTTTAAAGGGCAAGGAAAGTGTAAAATAGAATACGGGTAGAAATGGTGTATTTTGTATACTAAACATAAACATGAACTTACTGCACCACAAGCCTAATCAAACAAATGATTTATACAAAGTTGGCCACAGGGGGCTGTCATCTTGTAACTTTGTTATACATCTTTGTCTGACACTGGCACTGCACATGCTCAGTATGGTCTGTGCTGCTTAGGGATCGTCATAAATGATCAAAAAAACAAAGCTGTTTGAGTTCTGCACACACATTTTTTAATTAAACTATATTGGAGATAGATTTCTTTTTCATCAAAGAAAGTAAAAATGTGATTTTATTTATTTGCCTTCCCTTGCCCTTTAAAGGAAATGGATCAGCTCACCTGACACTTATATGAAACACTCTGTAACCTACATCACTTTAATACCGCTCGGAATTGTGTCTGTAAGTTATCCTCCCATTTAGACTGTAAGCCCCATGGGGTAGGGTCCTCCATCCTTTTGGCTCCTTGGCACTTAGCGCTTAATCTGTATTGTAATTATATTGTATATTTATGTGAATTGTATGTCAATACTGCACTTATTGTTACTTAGTATTGCAGTGACCCCTTGTTTGTTACTACTAATTTATTGTTTTGCCGTATAGTGCTTTGCCCTCAAGAAGCGCTACACAAATATTCAGCAGGATTCGGCCAAATCTGTTTGCCCAGCAGGGAGGGAAATTGTGCAACTTTTTGTCACAAAACAAGGAAGTAAAAAAGTTTTCACACTCCTAATTTGCATATGCAAATTAGGATATGGATTGGTATTCGGCGAAATCTTTCACAAAGGATTCGGGGGGGAGTTCAGCCGAATCCAAAATGGTGGATTCAGTGCATCCCTAAAAAATATACGCACATATATACATACCCAGAAGCAGATCTTATCTAATAGCCTTCTTAGGGATGTTTATTGGCCAGTGTATGAGGAATGGCATTGGGCAACTGAAATCAGCCAGATAACGATTGGACAGGGGACCACCCCAAACAGGCGCATCTTTTAAAGGGGTTGTTCACCTTTGAGATAACTTTTAGTATGATGTAGAGAGGGATATTCTGAGACAATTTGCCATTGGTTTTCATTTTTTATTATTCTTGGTTTTTGAGATATTTAGCTTTTTATTCAGCAGCTCTTCAATTTGAATTGTAAGCAATCTGGTAACTAGGGCCCAAATTACCCTAGCAACCATGCACTGATTTGAATAAGAGACTGGAATATGAATAGGAGAGGGACTGAATAGAATGATAAGTAATAAAAAGTAACAATAACAATACATTTGTAGCCTTACAGAGCATTTGTTTTTTTAGAAGGGGACGGCGACGCCCATTTGAAAGCTGCAAAGAACCAGAAGAAAAAGACAAATAACTATAAAACTATAAATAATGAAAACCATTTGAAAAGTTGCTTAGAATTGGCCGTTGTATAACATAATAAAAGTTACCTTAAAGGTGAACCACCCCTTTAATACATGTCAAACTTTACAAAGGAATAGCAGGTCAGACTACACACTTTCCCATACATGCTATCCGTGTAATGAAAAGCAGGTGTTGTAGTATACCTGGTATTTACCTGAACTAATGCTACTCCAGCCATCAGGACGAGCAATGAAATCCACTGGTGCTTAGTCAGTTTCCTCTGAAGCATAGACACAGAGAACAAGGCCGTGGTGAGGATTTTGAGCTGATAGGTCACCTGAAAAACGAAAGAATTCAGTAAATGTTTTTACACAAAAACAAAAGTGAACAATTAATGGTGCTCCTGGGTTACTGGCTGACCCCTATAGACTATGGCATCGCTCTGATAAGGGTTGAATACCTCACTCTGCCCTAGCAACCCTGCATTGATTTGAATAAGAGACTGGAATATGAATAGGAGATGGACTGAATAGAATGATAAGTAATAAAAAGTAACAATAACAATACATTTGTAGCCTTACAGAGCATTTGTTTTTTGATGGGGTCAGTGACCCCCATTTGAAAGCTGCAAAGAAACAGAAGAAATTTGCAAATCATTAAATAACTATGAAAAATAAATAATGAAGACTAATTGAAAAGTTTCTTAGATTTGGCCCTTCTACAATATACTAAAAGTTGACTTGAAGGTGAACCACCCCTTTAAGAAAAGGGTATAATGCTACTAACATAGCAAAGCCTACAGCCTGGCAAAACAAATGACTTGATTCAGAGGTAGCCACGTTTGCTGTGCGCCCAGTGTTAAGGGAGAAGTAAACCTTTATAATAAGTCAGTATAAAATTGTTGAGGGGGCTATAGTAAGTATTTTTGCAGCGTACATTCATTATTTAGTTTTATTCCAAGATATTTAGGGATACATGTACTGTCAATATAAATTATATTTATTTTTTTTTACAACGGCGCCACCTGCTGGTCAGTTTCCCACCAGTCTGACCACCAAGTAGTCAAGGAAGTTGTCAGGAGAAAGAAAGAGGCCGACAGTTTCACCCACTGTAAAAAGCACTTTATTACCCCTCCAAATTGTGTCTGTAAGTTACCCTCCCATTTAGACTGTAAGCCCCAAGGGGTAGGGTCCTCCATCATCTTGTCTCCTCAACAATGTGTAATTATATTTTATATTTATGCAAACTGTATTTATAATAATGCACTTATTGTTACTGAATAATGCAGTGATCCCTTGTTTGTTACTACTAAATTATTGTTGCTGTACAGTGCTTTGCCCTCAAGGAGCGCTATATAAATAAAAATATACATACATACATACATACATGTTCTTCTGCTTAGGAACTATTTGAGATTCTTTATTTCATATTAACAGTACATGTATCCCTTAATATTTTGGGACTGAAAAAAAATGTACATTACAAAAATTTCTTAGAATAGTCCCCTCATTAATTTTACATTCACAATTTTAAAGGTTTACTTATTCCTTGAACAGGAATAACTGGAAAGGCCGTTACGGACAGCGTTTAAGGCTCAAAAACCCCAAGCCAGAAATGATGCCCTTCTCACCTGCACAAAAGGCTGGAGATTATAAAATAAAGCAACAGACAACACTTGAGACCAGCTGAACTACCTTGTATTTCTGCTGCGGGACTTGCCTGAGGCTTCGTGTGGGTGTTTATTAAAGCATTAGGAAATCTGCCTTCATTATAATGTTCATGTAGTCTCTTATATCCTATAATGCTGATATCCCCTCGCTGGGGATATCAGCACATTTACATAATCAGACCCCGGTCTCAGTTCCTATTGGAACAGTTGCTCAGAAGGCTTCGACCCTAGCAACAGGGAATGGTAAAAAAAAAACAAGGTTAATTCCCATTGCCATTCTCCCCAGTACCTGATAAGTGGCTGCATCGAGGTTGGACAGTGCTACATAGAGGAGATTATTCTGTAGGGTGTAAATGCCGGAAGGTATGGCCAGCTTTAGGGTCTCCATCGGCTTGTTGATTATCTCATCGTGCAGCACTCTCCTCAGGGATCTAACGCTGTAACCTAAAAGGCAATGGAGGTACAAAGTAAGGAGCCAATATAGAGAAAGGAGAAACTTCCATGAGGACCGGTGTAACCTGAAGCTCTTCAATCCAGCATGAAAGGGAAACATCACAAAAATAAAGGTACACAGATTGATACAGCTCGTTAGAGACAAACCCCTAGAATTGCCCCTAGGGCAAATTTAAAGGGATAGTCATGGGACTGAAATCCAACAGATTTCTTTATATTTAATTTTCAAATATGGCATAGGGCTAGACATATAGTAAATTTCCCAGCTGCCCCCAGTCGTGTGACTGATAAACTTCTGTACTGCAAGTTGGGAGTGATATCACCCCCCCCCCCCCCC
>CM044444.1:101782053-101803781 GCA_024363595.1 Xenopus borealis
CCAAACTGAAAAGAACACACACCAACACCCAAACTATAAAGATCACACACCAACACCCAATATTCATATTAACAGTACATGTTCACTTTAATATCTTGGGGAAAAAAAGAAAAATAATGAGTGTAAGTTACAAAATTCCTTAGAAAATAACCCCCTCATCAATTTTACATTTACTTATTTTAAACTTATCCTTTAAGAATACCAAGCTACAGGGCCCATATTCATTCATATTCACAACTGGTGTTTACCTCTATCCTCTGTCTAAACACTCATCTGAATACAAATCCCAGGATAACTAGCTGCTCAGCAGAAGTTATGTAAACTATGGGGAGTGAAGATGCTCATGAAAGCCGAAACATTCTGTGGAAATACTGGGAAACCAGGCTTTATTGCCAGAGAGCAGCCCAAAAAACTGGTTAGAGCAGGGGCCCCCTGCTGTAATTAAACCGGCGTGCCAAATTGGACGGCGCCAACCAGAATTGGACGCCGACCCCCTCATGACACCCCTGATCCTTGTAAAAAAAACTTTGCCCCGCACCGGTCCCTGGACCGAAAAAGGTTAGGGACCCCTGGCTAGAGCACAGAGCTAATTCGCTACTAGATTAGGGCACTGCTCCCCAACTAGTGGGTTCATGAGTAGCAGGTTTCTCTCCAACCTCTTGGATGGTGCTCCCAGGGTCTACCAAATAGCCAATCACAGCCCTTGTTTGGCACCCCCAGGAACTTTTTCCATGCTTGTGTTGCTCCCCAACCTTTATCTACAGGTCAGTGTGGTTGACTGAAAAACAAAATGGGGATTACTTCTTTAGGCCAAGGCTTAGCTGAGAAGCCATTCACCTTTCCTGCACACGGTCTCCTGATCATTATTACATTTTATGTCCTCATACCCGGCAAGTAATCTGTAACCTAATTATCTGGGTGCCATTTAGCAATGGACAGTAGCTGGAGGCTTAAAGGAGAAGTAAAGCCTAAGTAAAGAAGTGTGTATAAATGTTGTACATGATGTTTTGTCCTTGTGTTTTAGCAGTAAAGATCTGTGTCTCCCCAGTAGATGCCCCAGTAGCTCCCCATCTTCTTTTCTACTGATTCACTGATTCACATGCTCTGTGCTGCTGTCACTTACTGAGCTTAGGGACCCACTCACAATATACACCTGATAGTGTCATAGAAATATAGTCACAATATAAGGCTGATTAGTCATTAATACACATCATTAGAAACATCACAATTTAATCATCAGCAAACCTGTAGCATCAGCTTATATTACAGCCAGGGAAGCTCATTTTCTGCTGCTGCTGCTGGATAATTAGTGACGACCCCTAAGCTTAGCTTCTCAACAGCTGCTCAGAGCCCACTGAGCATGTGAAAATAAATACAGTTTGCTAATGACAAGCTGAAACTTTAGCCTCCTGCAATAAGTCCACTATTTAAAATTGCATTTTCATTTTTATAGAGTTTAGATTTTTACCCCCATATCTAATTAAAGGCACTAAGTTTGCCCAGGGACAGTAACCCACAGCAACCAATACGATGCTTGCTTTTAAACAGGTGACCAGTAAATGCTACCTGCTGATTGGTTGTTATGGGTTATTGCCCCTGGGCAAACTTAGTGCCTTTTTTACATTACCCCCTTAGAGTTTTTCTTGTTTCTTGTTTAAATGATAAAAACAGACAAAAGGATAGCCAAGAGAAAAAAATAGGTTAGTACAGTAGAACTCACTGTGCTGCTTGGTGCTTTCATCGTGGCCCACACAAGTAATGCATCCGAGTAGGTTCCGGTACTAATTCCTCCTTGAGACCAACCACCCCCGCCTGGCCCTGGGCTAACGCACCCTATGTCTCACTGAACTCAGAGCCTGCTGGAAAAATCTGCTGTTTCTACTGACAAAACTGTGAGGCAAGTCCTCACTGAGCCCAAATTGTTCCACCTACAGAAATAATCTGGCCATTCATAAAGCAAGCCTCAAGTTGCCATAGCTTATACTAATGCACTACACTCCCAGCGCTTCATAGAGATCATTTGGGGTCAAAAAGCTTTTAAGAAAAAAAGTGTATGCACATCAATCAATAGGCATGCTATGTCTCAGAGACAAGAGCTGCCAAGTGTAAAGGTGGCCATATTCGATAAGATCTGCTTATTTGGTTAGGTTTCCAGATGAGCAGCTCTTAACCGGATATGACCGCTAAAGGCAGGGAGATATTGGGTTAATCAGATCGTTCTGCCCTAGGGCCATCTGATCAGATTATAATAAGGAAATGGGCACCGAAGGGTTGTAGGAAAGCTTCAACTAGCCAATGAGGACCTCGATCACAAGAAAAATCAAACCTTCCCAATCAATATCAGGCCAATCTTTGTCCTGATAACGACCTGGGAGGCCCATTGGAAGCTCCTACACAATTAAAAATTCTGTCCCGTTTATATTATCAAGTTACTCTTCAGAATCTCACTCTCAGCAGCCTGTCACCGTTCTTTTTTTGTACAGGGGTCTGTGCCACATCCATGAGATCCACGTGTGAGATGTAATTATCTTGCCTACATGTATGTGCCCCTTGTTCACCTACCTACCCCCATAGAACCTACCAGAAAGACCATGGGCGATTAAGGTGCCAACCTGGACCTTCTAGACTGAGTTGGCAGCTTATTGGACCATGTATGGAACCCACCGATGGGCCTGCCCAATTAATATCTGCCGGACAATCTGACCGGTATTAATAGGTTTAAAAACCCTTTGCAAGACAAGGAGTGCATTGATGTAGTTCTTGCCCAGTGGGCCTCCATAAGCCATGATTGTTATTTGGTCCAAGGGCAAAAGATTATGGTTATTATTTTAACATATTTATAAATTATCAGACAAGTCCAATTTGGTCCTGTGTGGGGGTGGCCTAACTGGACCCACATCCACTCATTCGGCGACCAAACGTTTCTCACTACAAAGGTGTTATTTATGGTTATACATGGCTGTATACATACGGGTTCCGTGATTGCAGGCTTGGTGTGTTGCTTATCCAGGGTCTGTTGCTTCACTTGCATTTAATGTCAGACGTTGGGAATATTTCGCAGCTAAAAGCAGCCTGAAGTTCTAGCTGTACAGGGTGAAAGGCAGCTAAATCCTTGGCTAAAGTGACGGCCGCACAGTTACCTCCCCACAAAGTCAAGCAGATATATTTAGTATAACTGTCCTGTCCAACTCAACAACGAATTCATTCACAAGCAAATCTCTCCCCACCCCGACCCCCCTCTGGTAAGAAAGGTGAATGTGGAGCTCCGTGAAAGTGAGGCCAAACAGCAGTTCCAGGATGCAGACGCATTTGCCCGTGTGTGTGCAACTAGAGGAGGGGCCAGTGCAATTACAGGAGTGGCCACTACAAACAGCGAGTTGTTGTGAGGCGGAGCAGTGAGAGCCAAAAGCAGGAGGAAAGGCGTCCAAAGCCGGGCGAGGTGAAAATTTACATTTACATACAGGGGAGATTGAGATCTGATCTTGTTCCGGAGATTCTAATCTGCATAAACTCCCAGGTAACAGGAGCCACAGCATTCCTATTCATCAGCTGCAAAACCTGAAAGGGCACATGTTTGTTGTATGAATGAGCTGGTTACTGGCTACTGCTGGACTAGTTACTGGCTACTGCTTTACCCTGGGGACAGACAGGGAGATTCGGGGAGATTCTGTCGCCTGGCGTTTAATAGCAGGCGACAATCTCCCCGAACTTCCTTCTCCCTGTCCGTCGCTAGTTTAAATGACAAATCGCCAGCGCTGTGCACACGCGGCACAGCGATTTCCGGAATCGCCCAAAGTTTCCGCACGAAGTAACTTCGGGTGATTCCGGAAATCGCTGTGCCGCATGTGCACAGCGCTGGCACTTTTCCATTTAAACTAGCGACGGACAGGGAGAAGGACGTTCGGGGAGATTGTCGCCTGCTATTAAACGCCAGGCGACAGAATCTCCCCGAATCTCCCTGTCTGTCCCCAGCCTTAGGATGGAACTGTCTGTGGTAAGGGGTGGGCACCGCACTTAGTTCAAATGACTTGCTCAGCTGCAGCACTTTGCTAAAAAAACAGGACCCACTAATCCTTCATGTTAAATTGTAGTGCGGGTGCGCGTGCCAAGAATTCTAGGTGCCTAAATTGATAAAGAAAAGGCCAATAGTGTATCATCATTTATCTATTGGATTACTTAACTCTATCAGAGCAATGATCAGGGTGAATATATAATAGTGTGGCAGAGGTTCCGGAATGATGCTTCGATCTGTATAGGAGATACAGTAATATGGTGAAATACACCCCGCACTTCCCTCTGACCGGACACTGATTTTACTTACAAGACCCTTTCTGATATAAAGCAGATGTTTGCGAAGTCTACAGTGGCTGTTCCTGTATGAGGGAACGTTCTTGATGCCGGTCTCTGAGTGATCTGGCATATGTGATATAACTACTGTATAACTACTGCCACACTAGATATGAACTGTGGGCTTGAGGGAGGGTCACGGGAGGGCAGCAGACAAGCAGTCCAGGAACCAGGCCGAAGATCTTTATAGGCCGAGGACTTGTGGAGTCAGGAAACAGGTCAAGTTCCAACCGGTGAATCAAAACCAGAGGGAACAGGAACAAATGGAAGTTGTAACAGCAGCTCCTGCTTTCCCCAAGGTTCTCTCTCTTCTCTCAGAGAGGTGCGGACGAGTCCAGGTCAGGCGAGTTTTCCTTGACCTGCACATCACTACTGCCCACAGCATGACTTATGCAATCACACGCCACGTAGCTTTAAGAAGGGGATGGATGGTGTTTAGCAAGTGAGGGAATACAGGGCTATGGAAGCTCATAGTACAAGTTGATCCAGGGACTGGTCCCATTGCCATTTAGGAGTCAGGAAGGATTTTTTTTCCCTCTGAGGCAAATTGGGGCTTCAGATGGGGTTTTTTTTTTTGCCTTCCTCTGGATCAACTGGCAGTTAGGCAGGTCATATAATACAGACTTAAAAGGTTGAACTTGATGGATGTCTTTTTTTCAACTTCACTATGTTACTTTGTATATATTACTGTTACTTTGTATATTACTGTTACTTTGTATTACTATGTTACTTTGTATATATTAGTTACTTTGTCTATATTACTGATCCTTTCAACATTACTGTTGAAACTCACACAAACAATAGAGGGGTCATTTAGAAAGAAAGAGCAGGCAAAACATCACTTCTTTATGTTTTGTAAGTGTTGCTGAAATTCAGAAGGCACATGGGTGTCCCCTATCAGACAGACAGAGGGACAGAGGGACTTCTGTGCCCCTATTTCCAGCCGTGGTGCCCAAAGCCAATAAAGAACATAACACCACTCCAATCGAATACAGTACAAACCAGAATACAGAACACAGAATACAAAACAGAACAACGGCAACAGACTTTTACGTTCAGAGCCAAAAACTTTCAAGGCAGTGTTTACCTGCAAAAGGGCAAGTTACCCCCAAAATAAAAATTTGCCAAATAGGAAAACAGGATACAACATGCATTTATAATACACAAAAGCCATGAATATCTTGTAAATTGTATCCATATAAGCAGTGAGTTCTGATGTCATCAGTTATAAACGGTGAGTTCTCATGTCATCA
The DNA here is from genome assembly GCA_024363595.1 of Xenopus borealis. NCBI lineage: Eukaryota > Metazoa > Chordata > Amphibia > Anura > Pipidae > Xenopus > Xenopus borealis. The sequence goes on from CM044444.1 coordinate 101,787,654, forward strand.
GTTATAAACGGTGAGTTCTCATGTCAATTCTGTCACATGACTCACTAAAACTTGTGTATTCTAATAAATAAAGTACCCCCAGTTGCAATAGACCAGGCCTTCCACCTATATGGCCATGAAACTCCTCGGTAACTTATAATTGCCTTTTAATTTACAAGAGGGGGTTCTTATTAACTATATTAAACATTTATAAGTTACTTTTAAAGTTACTGTATTTGTAAAGTGAAACCTTCTGAAATCAGAAGGTATTTACATGTCTCATGCCATACATATAGCACTGCCTAGATATCAAAATGAGTTTTTTTACTCCCATAATGCATCATGGGCGGAGACATGTAAATCACTCCTTTATGTCCCTGTGGTATTTGTAAAGAAATTTTGCTATTGAAAACAGCATTTGCTTAACTCCTGGTTACTTTTTAAACAATTTTGCAAAAGTCTTTGTTCGACAGCTGCAAAGACAGGTCTGTTAATCATCTGCTTTGACTTACATTGTATCAATGAGCCGGAGACACCAGGGCAGAGAATAGAAAGGGACACACACGGATTATGGGACCTGGGGTTTTCCAGGTGATGGATCTTTCTGTAATTTGGATCTTCATACCTTAAATCTACTAGAAAATCATATAAACATGAAATAAAGCCAATAGGCTGGTTTTGCCTCCAATAAGGATTAATTATATCTTAGTTGGAATCAAGTACAAGCGACTGTTTTATTATTACACAGAAAAAGGAAATCATTTTTAAAAATCTGGGTTATTTGGATAAAATGGAGTCTATGGAAGGCAATTTTGAGCGACTTTGAAATTTGTGAATAAATGAGGAAGAGTCGCAGTTGCAGGTCTTCTGAATGCCATGAAGTTTAATAGCAGGACATTGACGTTTTGGCTACTATGAAAAAGACTTATATTATGATATATTGATAGTTTTCCTAGCTACACATCATCATTCTATCTAGTAAAGCACCCGGGAAGAAGCAGTCCACTTGCCAGCTACTCGACAAGGAATATATGATAAAATTTGTGTGATGGACTCGTGCACTTACCATACAAGAGACCCCTAATAACTCGCTTCAATTTTGAAAATCTTTCGCATGCGTCTATAAAGAGGCCAAACTTCACCAGTTTCCTCAAAAAGACAAAGATGTGACTAAATGAATTCTAGGCCCACTCCACAGCTTAATTGTGATCCTGTATTTAGGATCTTAGTGATCCCCAACCAGTAGCTCGTGAGTAACATGTTGCTCTCCAATCCCTTAGACTAGAGATCCCCAACCAGTAGCTCGTGAGTAACATGTTACTCCCCAACCCATTGGATGTTGCTCCCAGTGGCCTCAAAGCAGGTGATTATTTTTGAAGTTCAAGTTTTAATTGCATAAAAACTAAGTATAGTGCCAGGCAGAGCCTCTTGTAGGCTGCTAGTCCACATAGGGGCTACCAATAGCCAATCACAGCCCTTATTTGGCACCCCAAGAGACATTCATTCTTATGTTGCTCCCCAACCCTTTTTACATTTGAATGTGGCTCGCGAGTAAAAAAGGTTGGGGATCCCTGATCTTAAAGGGAAAGGAAATGCAAAGAAATAAAATCCAATTTTTACTTTCTTCAATGAAAAAGAAATCTATCTCCTATATACTTTAATTATAAAATATGTAGTGTTTTTATAAGAAACCTGACTGTATGCAGTGAAATTCTCCCTTCATTTAGTGCTGTGGATAGGAATTATGAGACAGTCCCTAACTTCTGGCAGGGAAACAATCACTTATGAACAGCAGGGGGAGCCCCTGCCTTACTTACCAGCCATGCAGAACTCAAGCAGCTTTGTTTTTTGATCATTTATGACGATCCCTAAGCAGCACAGACCATACTGAGCATGTGCAGTGCCAGTGTCAGACAAAGATGTATAACAAAGTTACAAGATGACAGCCCCCTGTGGCCAACTTTGTATAAATCATTTGTTTGATTAGGCTTGTGGTGCAGTAAGTTCATGTTTATGTTTAGTATACAAAATACACCATTTCTACCCTTATTCTATTTTACACTTTCCTTGCCCTTTAAGTCATTCCACAATCAACAGTGTTAAAAACAATCGAGTGCATAAATAAAGATTTCTCTGTGCAGAGTATCTGATAAAACAAATACCAGCCCAATGGAGACATATTCAATCCTTCAAGCAATTAGCAATGGCAGTTAATAAAGGTCTTGGCTGTTTTCAGTGAGTTAGAAAACAACTGGCCCAATCAATGAGATAAAGAAATGATATTTCAGGGATACAAATTGACTCAATTACTCTTTACACAGAACTTTACACTTATGATATAATTAAAGCTATTCATAAAGCTATAAAACCCCTCCCACAACTCCCTGATTGTGGCTCATGGGTAATAAAAAAAAAAGTTGGACTCCTGGTCTATGTCTCTTACAGCAGTTCCTCTGGCATTTGCCAGAACCCAGAGTTCGGACTGGTCTGCACCCCATCATTTGCATATACCCCCCCAAAGCTGCTTGGTCTGTACAGGTCTCCCCCAATTGCACCCCACTGCAATGTGCCCGTGCATTTCCAGGCTGGCCAATCTGTGGGTTCAGGCAAATACCAGAGGAGTTTCCGGCTGTTTTTACCCACAAGCCCCATTCAGATGTAAAGGGTTGAGAAGCGACACAACTGAAATGAACTGGAAACAAAAATAAGGAGACTCACCGGGATCAGAAAGAGCAGAGCAGCAGGGACACCAGTCCAGTCTTCTTGAGGCTTTGCATTGCCCCCAATTCAGCGTTCCAGGATGAAGGTCCCTCACCCCCAGGGCTCATAAAGTGACTCAGTTTCTACAGAACAAAATGTACAAAAGCACGTGAGGGTCCGTACCAACAGCAGCAGCATGGCAGCTCCGCTACAAGCAATAGAAACTCTACCAGCAGCTGATTGGCTGTTTTTAGGGGTGGTTAACCTTTAAAGGGATCCTGTCATGGGAATTTTTTTTCCAAAATGCATCAGTTAATAGTGCTGTCCCAGAAGAATTCTGCACTGAAACCCATTCCTAAAAAGAGCAAATGGATTTTTTTTATTTCATTTTGGAATCTGACATGGGGCTAGACATTTTGTCAATTTCCCAGCTGCCCCAAGTCGTGTGACTTGTGCTCTGATAAACTTCAATCACTCTTTACTGCTGTACTGCAAGTTGGAGTCATATCACTCCTCCCTTCACCCCCTCCAGCAGCCTAACAACAGAACAATGGGAAGGTAACCAGATAACAGCTCCCTAACACAAGATAACAGCTGCCTGGTAGATCTAAGAACAACACTCAATAGTAAAATCCATGTCCCACTGAGTACTATTCAGTTACATTGAGTAGGAGAAACAACAGCCTGCCAGAAAGCAGTTCCCTCCTAAGGTGCTGGCACAAGTCACATGACCAGGGGCAGCTGGGAAACTGACAAAATGTCTTGCCCCATGTCAGATTTCAAAATGAAATATAAGAAAATCTGTTTGCTCTTTTGAGAAATTAATTTCAGTGCAGAAGTCTACTGGAGCAGCACTATTAACTGATGTGTTTAAAAAAAAAAAACAAAAAAACATGTTTTCCCATGACAGTTTCCCTTTAAGTTAACTTTCAGTATGTTATACAATGACTAATTCTAAGAATTTTTTCAATGGCCTTTATTCATTTTAAAATCATTTATGAATCATTTGCCTTCTTCTTCTTCTTCGGACACTTTATAGTTTTCAAACGGGGGTCACTGACCCCATCTAAAAACGAAAGCCCTGTAAGGCTACACATTTAGAGTTATTACTACTCTGTATTCCTCATCTTTCTATTCAGGCCTCTCATAATCATATTCCAGTCTCTTGTTCAAATCAGTGCATGGTTGCTAGGGAAATTGGGACCCTAGCAACCAGATGGCAACTTTCAAACTGGAGAGCTGCTGAATAAAAAAACTCAAAAAAATCACAAATGATTGATGTCAGAATATCCCTCTTTATATCATGCAAACAGTTAAAACATAGATGAACAACCCCTTTTGAGTTAATTTTTAGTATGTTATAAAAAGGCAAATTTCAAGCAACTTTTCAATTGGTCTTCATTTTATTTTGTTTTTGTAGTTTTATCATTATTTGCCTTTTTTTTCTCTCTTTCCAGCTTTCAACTGAAATGCTGAGTAAGGCTACAAATGTATTTTTATTGTTACTTTTTATTCTGTAAGGATACAAAAAAATGTTTGTTTAGGGATGATCTGAATCCAGGATTTGGTTTGGAATTCTGGCAGGATTTGGCGTTTTTTCAGCAGGATTCGGCTGAATCTTTCTGCCCAGCCGAAACAAGTCAGAATCCTAATTTGCATATACAAATGGCTTTGGTGCATCCTTAGTATTGTTATTGCTACTTTTTATCCCTCATCTTTCTATTCAGGCCTCTCCTATTCACATTCCAGTCTCTTATTCAAATCAATGCATGGTTGCTAGGGGAATTTTGATCCTAGCAACCAGATTGCAAAAATTGCAAATCAGAAAGTTGCTGAATAAAAAGCTAAATAACTCAAAAACCACAAATAATAAAAAAAAAAATGAAAACCTATTTCAAATTGTGTCAGAATATCCCTCTCTGTATGACACTATTGGGGTTATGTAATAAAAGGCACTAAGTTTGCCCAAGGGCAGTAACCTATAGCAACCAATCAGCAGGTAGCATTCACTAGTCACATGTTTAAATGCAAGCATCTTATTGGTTGCCATGTGTTACTGCCCCTGGGCAAACTTAGTGCCTTATATTACATATAGGGGTAACAGTTCATTTAAAGGTGAACAAGCCCTTTAAGGGCAGAATAGATTAACCCTTCCTGTGCCAGACATTAGCGCATCAGGGGTGAAATATCCGAGACTGTTTTTACTAAAACTAAACAGAAACACTAAAGATTAATTTCGGTCAACGCCACACGACGGCAACTCAAATGCTTGTCCCTAAACTATAAAGATTGTGTCACACAAAACATCTGACTATTCAGAGACAGTGCGAGCCGAGGCTGGGGAAGAAGAAGCAGCAGGTAGGGCAGGTAACAGCAAGTAAACAGGGGTGTATTATGTATTTCCTCCCTGACACGAGTGGGTACCCTAATATAGCGGTAAGTAGCAAGAGAGCAAACACCCACCCTCGGGCTAACGCGCGCTACTCGCAGCTTATAAAATGCCAGTCAGCTCTACCGGTATGTTACCTTCCGTCTCTGCTCGCCACGCCCCCAAAGCGGCTGCGTAACGCGTCATGACGCTTATAGGCGTAATATCATGTCCCATCTCGCGAGACTGAAGGAGGAGCCGGTCAGCCTGTATGTGGTATTGAGTAGATAGGTACTGGGCAGACAGAGGAGGCGCACAAGGCCCAGTGAGACAAAGTTACAAGTAGAAATTGGAGGGTAAGCTTAAGAAAGATGAAACAATGTCGAATGTGAATAAAAAAGAAAAAGCAGGAGTGGGAAGGGACTGAAGAGTGCTAGAAAGGCACCCTGAGCCTGAGGTGGGAGACTGAGCCAGTTTTCCTGTGGGGAAAGCAACTGATGGCAACCAATCAAATGTTTGCATTCATTGTTTTACCTGCAACTGCCTGAAAAATCTGTCATAAGCTGTGATTGGTTGCTGAGGGAGTCAGCTGGTTGCTGGCGGATGTGAGGGATAAGAATGGTCATAGGCAGGGAGATCCGCTCGTTTGGCGATATTTGCCAAACGAGAGGATCTCTCCCCAGTATGCCCACATTGAAGTGGAGCGATATCGGGCTGATCCAATCGTGGGCTCTAGTGCTCTAGATCAGAATGGAGGCGATAAGTACAGTCAGATCGCGGGACCGCATACACGCAGAGATGCGATCCGACTAGGCTTTTTACCCTGCCCGATCGAGATCTGGATTACTATTACTTACCTTGTTCTTGTCGCCCAGCTTTGGGTCCGCCAAGAACAGACCTGAATCGTCCTTGTAGTTCTGCCCTAATAGGCTTTTCACTAACTGCTCAGTACCTGGAGTTGTGCTGGGATGGAGAACATAGTTACATAGTTACATAGTTGAATTGGGTTGAAAAAAGACAAAGTCCATCAAGTTCAACCCCTCCAAATGAAAACCCAGCATATACACACACCCCTCCACTCTTTCACACAAACCATATATGCCCATAGCTATACTAACTGTAGAGTTTAGTATGACAATAGCCTTTGTATTATGTCTGTCCTGTAAATCATCCCCCTCTTATAGTCATTAACAGAATGAGCATCACAACATCACCCGGCAGTGCATTCCACAACCTCACTGTCCTCACTGTGAAGAACCACCTACTCTGTTCCTTTAAATGAAAGTCCTTTTCTTCTAGTCTGAAGGGGTGGCCTCTGGTGATCCTCTTTATGGGTAATATTTGTCTATAATGTCCTCTAATGTATTTAGTGTAATACAGAGAAAACAAGCCCAACCTGGACAGTCTCCCAGTCTCATAATTGAAGTCTCCCAGTCTCATCCCTCTAACCAGTTTAGTTGCACTTAGTCTCTGCACTCTCTCCAGCTCATTTATATCCCTCCTAAGGACTGGAGTCCAAAACTGCACTGCATACTCCACATGAGCTCTTACTAGGGATCTATAAAGAGGTACAATTATGTTTTCATCCCTTGAGTTTATGCCCTTTTTTATGCAGGACACAACTTTATTTGCTTTAGTAGCTACAGACACTGCCCAGAATTAGACAACTTGTTATCTATAAAAACCCCAAGATCCTTCTCACTTAAGGAAACTCCCAACACACTGACATTTAGTGTATAACTTGCATTTATATTATTTTTGCATTTATCAACATTGAACCTCATTTTCCAGTTTGCTGCCCAGTTTCCCAACTTAGACAAATCACTGTGCAAAGTGTCAGCATCCTGCATGGAACCTATAGTTCTGCACAATTTAGTATCATCTGCAAAAATACAAACCGTACTTTCAATGGCTACATCCAGGTCATTAATAAACAAGGAGAAAAGCAAGGGACCCAGTATAGAGCCCTGCGGTACCCCACTAACAACACTGGTCCAATTAGAAAATGTTCCATTTACCACCACTCTTTGTAGTCTGTCTTTTAGCCAGTTCTCTATCCAGGTACAAATATTATGTTCCAGGCCCACATTCCTTAATTTAACCAGTAACCTGTGTGGCACTGTATCAAATACTTCACAAAGTCTAAGTAAATCACATCCATTGCCATCCCAGAATCTTGGTACCTGCTTACCTTCTCATAAAAAGAAATTAAGTTAGTCTGGCAAGATCTATTACACATAAAACCATGCTGGCACAAACTCATAGTATTGTTATTTGTTATGAAGTCCAGTATCCTATTCTTTATTAATCCTTCAAAAAGCGTCAGACTAACTGGCCTATAGTTTTGAGGCTGAGAATGGGATCCCTTTTTGAATAGCGGCACCGCATTAGCAATTTGCCAGTCTCTCTGCACCATGCCAGACCTCAATGAATCCTGAAAAATTAAGTATAGAGGCTTTACCTGTATCCGACGATTCAACACTAAACAGTGGCTGATGTTCGGCTGCCTTATCAAAATTTTCCATCCAGCCTGATCGACGAGCCAACCAATATCCAAGTCTTCTGCTGATAAAAGTCAGCTTGTTTCCCACCATACACGCACCGAATATAGATTCGTTTCATACAATATTATCTGTGCGTCTACGGCCACCTTTAAACAGTCAAAAGTCGAGGCGGCAGACAGAATGAAAGGGAGTCAAAGCCGAAATCAAAGCAGAAGAATCAATCAGAGGATTAGTCAAAGTCAAGCTGGGTCAAAACAGGAATTTTTTTTCTTTGGACAAAACAGAGGGCCAACGAAATTTGAATTTTAAATTATCAACTCAAATTTATCACTCTAGACCCTGGAAACAGTTCTAATTAGAATAATCACCACCTAAAACATTCCAAGGCATTTGAAGATTCTAATTGCCTTCCTGACAGACAAGGTTTTTTTTCAAAGCAGAACTCGATTCGAATTTTCGAGCCGTTCGTATCTGATCGAATTTTAGATGTTCGTGTTTTTTCATAAATAAGCTCCCATTCGAGTTGTGAATACAGTCAAATTTATTTTTAAATTCAACCTTTGATCAATCTGCCCATTACTGTGAAACAAGACAGACAATCAACTCTCGTCTGATAGAGGGCCTTGGCGTCTAGTTACACGCGGGCGCGCAAGTAGAGGAGAACTGTTCATGGAGAAAAGATTTGTGTGAATTGACCCACGTGTGCAAAACAAGGCAAACAAACATGATGACTGACAATGGGTTACTGCCCATGGACAATTTTTGTCCAGTTTTGACAAATGAGCTCTAATGTACCACATGGGAAGAGGTTTAAAGGGGAGTGATCCTGAAAATAAAAATATAATATGATCTAAATCATATGAATATAAGAAACGTTCTAAATATAATAATACAAATTCTGACCTGTTTTTGGAGTCATCAAGTTACTCTTCACTCTGCTCCTCTCATCATCTGTCTTTGTGCAGGACTTGGGAGTCTGAATTTGAATGACCAGTCCAGTGCAGACTTTGGGGGCTCATTTTGCCTAGAAGATGCGTTAGGGTGAGGTCACAAGGGGCGTGTTTTCGTAGCGTTTTAAAAAATCTGTGATAAAGCTTAAATAAACCAATGAAAACACATCCACGTGATAATGTGCTTTTTCAACCTGTCGTTTTCTTTTCCCAACATACATTTCAAGTTTTTCTCATTCCTCAGAAGAAGAGTCTTATTAAAAACTTTTGTGGAAAAAAAAAAGCCAAGCGGAAAAACAATTTACATGCAAAACGTAGCCAGACTGATCATTAATACGCACTTACGTCACCAGCAGACAACGCCATAAGCGCTCACTGTTTTACAATCACTGGACATCATGTTTCTCTACATGCAGGATTTGTACCAGAGTCAGTTATTTTGTTACATTGAGTTTGTGTTGAGTCAGTTATCAGTCAGCTCTAACACAGCTACTACGAAAGAAAGCCCCCTAAAAGATATTTTGGGTCTAACTGGCAATGAAAATCTGGCACCTTCTTCAACAATGAAGAGAAACAGAAGCTGAAAGTTAAAAATTTGACTTGAATATGTCAGAAACAATACAGAAATTTTAGTTGATCGTATTTAGAAAGTTTCTTATTTCAGTATGATGAAGTGTCACGATCGTCTCCCAAAACTCAGAACAAGTGCTAAGCTTCCAGTCGCAGCTCTTCTGCCTTTAGCAACCGCTTTTGACCTTGAGAGGAGCCCTCACCTACACAGATGCAGCAAGGTCTTACAATGAGAGGCGCTAAGCAAGAGTTCTGGGCAAGCAAAGGTGTCAAACCATATAACGTAGTTAGGACAGAAGGACAGCTCACCAGGGAAATAGATGCCACAGAAATGAAACAAGCAGAAGAGACTGGTCAGTCAGATCGAGGTTGGTCCAGGCAGAGGTCAAGCAGGGTCGGATAGGCAAAAGTTGGTCTAGGCAGAGTTGAAGCGGAGTCAGCAGGCAAAGGTCAAAATCAGAAGAACAAAACACACCTAGGCACTAGCAATATAGACCTACAATGGGCACTGTCTTACAAACAGCAAGAAGTTTAAATAGCCAGACTTTCGTGCCAAAAAGACATGACCAGCAATGCTCTACGTCATTTCCTGCGTGACACATGGAAGGAGTGTACTGTTGACGCGCACAGGCGAAGACTGCAGGTGTCCCTGCGGAGGCAGCATCAGGTGTCCCTGTCATTGCCCCCCTAGACTACCAGAAAACCTTATATAAGGTTTATATTACATTTAAATGTTCCGGATAGTTCCCCTTTAAAAAAGGGGAGCCATATCCTGCCAAGAAATGGAGAAGGAATATCATGGCAAAAGGGCAGAGAAGGGTGGGTTTAGAACATCACCAAGGTGGGTCAGAAAGGGAGATAAAAATGAAAGAGGGGCTCGCACATAAGAGTGCAGTGCTCCTGTATGCTGATAAAAGTGGCCGTTTGTCCCATGCTGGGGTAGACAGATGCTTTGAAGGGGGTGGTACTATACACTCTCAACTGATTCCAGCACAACAAAGTAACTGACTTTGGCCCAAATCCTGCATGTAGAGAGACAAAGTGATTCTGATGATGCACCACTGATGATGCACCACTCCTTGGTCCCTAGGACCTTACTAGTTTTCGGAACTCCTGGGAGTTACATGGGCCTCTTCTCTCAGGTGGACCTTCGCTGCATTGGGGGAGTAAGTTTTGACCACTCTAATACACAAAGGGGTGGGGGGTTTGGGTCAGCACTGGGGGGTTTCATTCCCCTTTAAGCTGGCCATAAACAAGCAGATAAAGCTGCCAATATCTGTCGTTTAGACCAATTTGACAGCTTATCTGCCCGTGTATGGGGGCTTCCGACGGGTCTTCCCGAGCGATATCTAGACATGATATCGATCGGGAAGGTCGGATTTTCTTCTGACCGACCCGTTGGAAGACCATTGCTCTCATCATAATCCGATCATTCGGCCATAGGACCGAACGTTCGGATTACCCTGATATAGCCCTGCCAGTTAGTGGCATATCGGGGAAAGATCTGTTCGTTTGGCGACGCCAGTTTTACTCTGTGTAACCTACTACCGATCTTTCTTCACACTCCTTACTTACTAATCCTACTGAGCATACCTCCACCACCTCCAGTAAGTGGGGTCCTAAGATTACAAGCACATGTTGACTTTTTTGTAGTCTTGACACCCCTGTACAAGTATCACAACTGCCAGGGGAAATACTCTTAGCTGGAAAGGGAAACAGATCCCCTTCTCATCTCTGAAACTGGCCCAACTCTTCTGGGGACTAATTAAAGTAAAGGTGAGAAAAACCTGTACCCTCCTACACAAGCAATCTCACCAATCATTCCTCTACCCCATCTCACCAATCATTTACCATCTCAGAACTACCCCCAACTTCTCTTGGGATCAATAATCAGAATACAACCAATCACTGACTGTTTCTGCAAGTTTGACTCCTGTTTACTGGGGTCAGTGTGGAATTCGGTCCAAGACTGCATGCTTTTGCACCCTTTAAAGGGCAAGGAAAGGCAGAGAAATAAAATCCCATTTTTACTTTCTTTAATGAAAAAGAAATCTGTCTCCAATATACTTTAATTATAAAATATGTAGGGTTTTTATAAGAAACCTGACTGTATGCAGTGAAATTCTCCCTTCATTTAGTGCTTCTGGCAGGGAAACAATCACTTATGAACAGCAGGGGGAGCCCTTACTTACCAGCCATGCAGAACTCAAGCAGCTTTGTTTTTTGATCATTTATGACGATCCCTAAGCAGCACAGACCATACTGAGCATGTGCAGTGCCAGTGTCAGACAAAGATGTATAACAAAGTTACAAGATGACAGCCCCCTGTGGCCAACTTTGTATAAATCATTTGTTTGATTAGGCTTGTGGTGCAGTAAGTTCATGTTTATGTTTAGTATACAAAATACAGCATTTCTACCCTTATTCTATTTTACACTTTCCTTGCCCTTTAATTTTCTTCTCTCCAGAGTTGTAGAGAATGACCCCTAGGGTCTCTTTCCTCGATAGTTACACACCTGGATTTGGGGTACCATACTGAAGCTATTCATCCTTTGCTAGTTTTTATGTGCAGCACCTGTAACAAAGACCTTCTCAAAAGCGCATTCTCTTTCCCATTGGCTGCAGATCCCCAGAATATTTTTTTTTTTTTCATCAAATAGGTGTTGAAATGAACAAAAAGGCAGAAATTACACACAGTTTCAGTGTTGTGACATTTTTATTGTCTTTCATTCAAATAAACAGAATCATTTTGTCCAAAAAAAAAAATACCCCAACAGAATTAAAACCACACAGTCCCCTTTAAAAAAAAAAAAATTGCGACTACAAAAGGGAAGAAATATATATTGCACGGCCGACAGAAAAGGGGTTTCAACGGCATTTTTACAGGGTAGATTTTCAGGAAGTGATTTGGTTGGGGGGGGGGACAGACAGACAGACATAGTTAACGCCTTCATTCCCAGCATGAAATTTGCACAAGCGCCGACTGGTTCAGGAAGGGTTAAGAAGCAGGCACGATATTGAACAGTAGAAGCTGCAGCCATAGCTGTTACAGTAGATTTCAGCATGCATCATACTTAATTTCGGCTACCCAGTAGCCCTACTAAATGATATGCTACAGAGGAAGTTTTATTCAAGCATGGCACCTTCTCTACAAGGCCTCCTGCTGGCCAGGGCGGGTATAGCACCCGGCTATAGGGTGCTATTATTTCTAAATGACACTGTTTACACTGCAAATGGGTTACACTTTCATATACAATTTCATTCCTGAACTAACAAAATGTATTTTTTTTTAGTTGTAATATTGGTGTGTAGGTGCATCTCGGGTCATTTTGCCTGGTCATGTGATTTCAGAAAGAGCCAGCACTTTAGGAGGGAACTGCTTTCTGGCAGGCTGTTGTTTCTCCTACTCAATGTAACTGAATGTGTCTCAGTGGGACCTGGATTTTACTATTGAGTGTTGTTCTTAGATCTACCAGGCAGCTGTTATCTTGTGTTAGGGAGCTGTTATCTGGTTACCTTCTAGGGTTGCCACCTGTCCGGTTTTGAACCGGACAGCCCGGTATTTTGAAGGGCTGCCCGGTTCAATGCTTCCTGCCCGGTTTTCCATATAAGGAAAACTGGGCGGGATTAGCTTGATTGACGCCGCGATCGGCCAATCGGCGGTCGCGGCGTCATAGCTCCGCCCCCTGATGTCACGGGACCGCCCCTGACGTCACGGGACCGCCCCATGACGTCACGGGACCACCCCCCTGCCCGGCTTGAGCCACAGGGAAAGGTGGCAACCTTCCCATTGTTCTGTTGTTAGGCTGCTGGGGGGGTTATCACTCCAACTTGCAGTGCAGCAGTAACTGCAGTTTATCAGAGCACAAGTCACATGACTAGGGGCACCTGGGAAACTGATAATATGTCAGATTTGAAAATTAAATATAAAAATATCAGTTTGTTCTTTTGATAAATGGATTTCTGCACAGAATTCTGTTTCAGAGATTTGAGTGGCCGAATATAAATACACAGTTGGTAACCCCCCCCCCACTGGAGAGTTTAGTTTGAGGGGAGGCATAAGGGAAACACGAGTAGTTGTAAGATATCCAAAGGGTTGTTCATTACAGCCACAAGTGTAGACACATGCCACTTGCTTGTTGCCAGTGCTGCACCTTGTGTTGGATTAAAGACCCATTGTGAGGAGCAGAGTGCAGTGTTGGTGGGTGCAAGGCAGCCCTGTCCTTACTTGTAGCACCCTGAGACCTCCGGTGCATCCTAACTTGCACATCTGAATGACATCAAGTTTGGACAGGGGGACACTGATGTGCCCCTCATGAATACAGAGCTGCCAATGGAAATTTGCTTAGAATTACATTTTCTTTCATGTTAAAAAAAAAAAAATGGGTGGAGTCACACTGGTAAATGCTAAATGTTATCCAGGTATGGCATCCGTTATCTGGACACCTGTTATCCAGAAAGTTACAGAAAGGCCATCTCCCATAGACTCCACTGTAATCAAATAATCTACATTTTTAAAAACAATTTCCTTTTTCTGTGTAGTAATAAAACAGTAGCTTGTACTTGATCCCAACTAAGATATAATTAATCCTTATTGGAGGCAAAACCAGCATATTGGGTTTATTTCATGTTTATATGATTTTCTAGTAGATTTAAGGTATGAAGATCCAAATTATGGAAAGATCTGTTATCCAGAAAGCCCAGGTCCCAAGCATTCTGGATAACAGGTCCCATACCTGTAATAATAAAACAGTAGCTTGTACTTGATCCCAACTAAGATATAATTAATCCTCGTTGGACACAAAACCAGCCTATTGGATTATTAATGGTTAAATTATCTAAAATACAGAAAGATCTGTTATTTGGAAAACCCCATTGGAAGCAAAACCAGCCTACTGGCTTTATTTAATGCTTATATGATTTTCTTAGTAGACTTAAGGTATGAAGATCCAAATTATGGAAAGATCCATTATCCGGAAAGCCCCAGGTCCTGAGCATTCTGGATAATAGGTCCCATACCTGTATACTCTGTATACGCACAAATATTACATGGATATGCACACAAATGAAATACATTGTTCTGCGCTTCCCGACAGTTTTAAAAGGGGCCTATCCAGGCGCCCACCCAATTTATTCATCCCACAGACGCAAGTGATGGAGCCCTAGGGGGCAGTAGAAGCAAATTAATGGTGCTCTTCTGAGCACTTTTACATAGTGAAAAGATGAAGTTGGCGAGAAGAGGAAAAATCTTGCGACGTTGCTGTTTTTAGAATAGACCAGGGAAATGCTAGATACCTTTTCTCTGCTCACTAACTTAATTTTCCGAGCAGTGTGACATCACAAGACTTTCCTCTTCTCAATCACTTCGTTTTCTGCTGACTGTAAGAAGAAGAAAAAAACACACAAAATGCTGTTTTAGTGGCCAAAAATAGAAGTGGAGCTTTTGCAGTCTGTGAAGAATACCTGAGCCTTTGCAAAAAAAAAACATTTATTTGTGGGATAAATTCTACCCTACTGTAATTTATAAGGATAAATAGGGTAAGTCTCACAGTCTGAAACTAAATTACAAGAAGGTCTGCATTATCCCATGAATCTAATATCTTTCAACAACAAACTTTAAGGCATTCTTTAAATGAGCAAGTGTATATATATATTTCCATGAATATTATGTCAAATATCTTCTTATAAACTGTGCTTGGTGATGTCATATTCAATGCTAAATGATGTAATGCGACTTGTACATTGCAATAAATAATGTACACGACCATATAGAAGCATTTCTGAAGGCTTGATGTATATACTTATACTTTACAACTGGGGGGGTTACAGTAGTCTCCATATAAATAAGGCTACGACCTTCATCAGGCCCTGGTTTTCCAAAAGATTATTTGGGCAAAATGGGCGATGGCATCGACTATCCAATGCGGTCCTCGATCAAGCAAAAAAAAAAAAAAATCAAACCTGCCCGAGTGATATGATGACGGTTTTTGCCCAGATATCAATTGGGGAGACCCATCGGACACCTCCACACACGGGCAGATAAACTGCTGAATCAGTCTAACTTTAATCTGCCCGTGTATCAAGGCCCCAATACTGAAACGAAACCCTCAAAATGAATTAGGGTGAACTTGCTTTCTTTTGAAACAACCTGCTGTCTATTTTGGCTTCATTTGGCGGAAAATTAAGTTGGTGAGAAGGTGGGGGGAAAAAAAAAACCTCTCCTTACTAACTGAAATGAACAGCAGGTGGCACTGTTGTTTTCAGATTTGTTTTATGAATAGTGTTAAATGCTACTGTGTAGAATTCATGAACATCGATTACAAACGAGGGATTCTGCATGTATTTGTAAAGAGGGTTTAACTCCCGTAATCATTGGGGTTTTTTGGTTTTTTTTTGTATTATGGTTGTTTGTTCACATGACCTGCGTTACGACCTTCTTTCTAAAGTGGGATCCATTTGAAAAAGATAGATATATATATGTATATATATGTATAATCCATTATATCAATTGAATACTTCTGAACAGAATAATCTCTGGTTACAAACTGACAACAGTTTTTTTGAGGGGGCAAAAAGTCCCAACAGCACGGAATATTCATATCAACATATTAATCGATTTTTAATATCTGTTTAAAGGGAAAAATTATTGCCAGCAGACTGGGAGAAGGAATTTTCCCTGGCACTCGTCTGTTCCGTCAATAAGTTTACACAATATAACACAGCATGCTGAACAGGAAGTGATGCGTGCACCTGAAAAGTCCTCCCCCCGGCAATCTTTCATACAATTCACTGAATCGATCCTTTACACATGGGCGTTGGTACCGCTGTTGCGCCCCCCGCTTACACGCGTCTGGTGGGTACAACCTCATTAAAAGAATTACGTGCGTCTAGGCCAGCAAAACGGAAAGCAGGGGTATGAACGCCCAGGTGTAAGGGCCCTTAAAGGGAAATTGTCATGGGAAAACAAATTTTTTTTAAAAACGCATCAGTTCAAAGTTCTGCTCCAGTAGACTTCTGCACTGAAATCCATTTGTCAAAAGAGCAAACAGATTTTTTT
>CM044444.1:101817905-101833413 GCA_024363595.1 Xenopus borealis
TGGAAACATTAGGGCAAGATGGAAACATTAGGGAAGATGGAGACAGTAGGGCAAGATGGAGAGAGTATGACAAGACAGAGACGATAGGGCAAGGTAGAGCCAGTAGGACAAGAAGGAGACAATGGGACAAGATGGAGACATAGGATAAGATGGTGACAAAAGCAAGATGGAGGCAGTAGGACAAGCTGGTGACAGCAGGGCTAGATGGAGAGAGTAGGAGAAGATGGTGACAAAAGCAAAATGGAGGCAGTAGGACAAGCTGGAGACAGTAGGACAAGATGGTGACAGCAGGGCTAGATGGAGAGAATAGGAGAAGATGGAGACAGAACAGCAAGATGGAGACAGTAGAATGAGATTGAGACAGACGAGAAAGGTTGAGACAGCAGGAACATTGGAGATGGTAGGGATGTAAGCAATTTGGCAAGATGATGACAGTAGGGCAATATGGTGACACTTTTATTGTTGTTTAACCTGTAGCCAGACTGGAACCAAAAATTATCAAGGGACAGCTCTCAGCTTCCATTGACAAATTTTTGAGTGGTGGAGGGACTATAGGCTCAGTCCCTGTTCTGGTGGGGCCCATTAACACCGATGGGGTCCTATGAAGCAAATGAAGAAGCCCTGTATAGAATGGATCTAAATGGTGGTTTAGCCGTGTAGCAGATGTACATAAGGATGGCTCTGGGAACACACACAGGTTGAGTCTTCTGGTCTGTGGGTCATTCAGTTGGATCAATACAGAGCTGGCCCTTCTTCTTCTGTTTCTTCCCATTGAAGGACTTTATCTAGCAGATTATCTAACCCTCAGCCCTCCTGATTTAAATGAGGGTTTTCTACATTTCATGGTGGAGGTGTAATAAACCAAAACATTTCAAAAACTCACCAATGTGAATGGATCTTCATCTTTGGTCCTAAAGAACCACTCTACAAAGGTGATTGCTTTGGTCTCTCCTCGTTTCTTACAGGAGATGCACCGGATCTTAAACTCGTGTCCCACCACAGCTTCCGTCTCTGACTCCACCTCCACACACCCAGCCCAGCAGGATGACACTGTCGGGGGAAAAAAGTGGTTTGTTACAACCATAACACACACAGAATGATATAGTTACTGTTATGTTGGATAACTACACAATAACATGCAATTGTCAACTAACCAATCAGATGCTTTATTTCATCCTTCTAACTGCACCAGACTGCTCAAAGCTCACTGCTGATTGGTTGCTATGGGTTACTAACAGAGACCATTATTAATTGTCTGAATACAGGTATGGGATCAATTATTTGGAAACCTGTTATCCAGAAAGCTCCGAATTACAGAAAGGCTGTCCATTATCTTCAAATAATCCAAATTTATGAAAATTTCATTTTTCTGTGTAATAATAAAAGAGTAACTTGATCCCAACTAAGATATAATTAATCCTTATTGGAGGCAAAACCAGTCTATTGGGGTTATTTCATGTGTATATGATTTTCTAGTAGACTTAAGGTATGAAGATCCTAATTATGGAAAGATCCATTATCCAGAAAGCTCCAAGTCCAGAGCATTCTGGAGAACAGGTCCCATACCTGTACCTTGTACTTGATCCCAACTAAGATATAATTAATCTTTATTGGAAGAAAAACCAGCCTATTGGCTTTATTTCATGTTTATATGATTTCCTAGTATACTTTAAGTATGAAGATCCAAATTATGGAAAGATCTGTTATCTGGAAAACCCCTGGTCCCTAGCATTCTGGATAACAGGTCCCATACCTGTAATAATAAAACAGTAGCTTGTACTTGATCCCAACTAAGATATAATTAATCCTTATTGGAAGCAAAACCAGCCTATTGGCTTTATTTCATGTTTATATGATTTTCTAGTAGACGTAAAGTATGAAGATCCAAACTACGGAAACATCCATTATCTGGGAAAAAACACAGGTCCCGAGCATTCTGGATAACAGGTCTTATACCTGTAATGGCTTTTTGTCTTGGCAATACTGGGTGATCGACAGTCATTTTTACATACCTCCCAACATTTTGGAAATAGAAAGAGGGACAAAAAGGTTTTGACCACACCTGTCTTTGTGGCCACACCCCCTAATGACCATGTTAATTTTACAAAATTTGGCAATTTATGAAAGTTTGGACTAATGATGCACCAAATCCAGGATTTGGTTCGGGATTCAGGCAGGATTCGGCATTTTTCAGCAGGATTCAGATTTGACCAACCCCTAATTTGCATATGTAAATGAGGTGTGGGAAGGAGTAATCTTTTTATCACAAAACAAGAAAGTAAAAAACATTTTCCCCACCTTTTCCTTTCCCGCCCCTAATTTACACATGCAAATAAGGCTACGGTTTGGTATTTGGCTGAATCTTTCATGAAGAATTCAGGGATTCCACCGAATCCCAAAAAGTGGATTCGGTGCATCTCTAGTTTGAACACATTTCTGTGGTTTTTATGTGTTATCACAGTTTTGATAATGAAGCTGAATTACCCTTTAAGCTGCGAGTCACAGTTTCCCCAAGAGACCTACTTATCTTAAATTGTTACAGTTGTTTCTTTGCTTATATTAAATTGTTACAATTGTTTCTCTGCTTATCTTCAAGTGTTACAAAAGTATCTAAGTGCACCTGCACACATATTCTGGGCTTTCTACCACAAGGGTCCCCAACTGCCGGGCCGCGGGCAGTCCTGAACTGGGCCCCCCGAGCCTTGCTCAAAATTAATGAGGCGCACCGAATTGGACGCAACGCATGCAGATTGGACGCCGACCCTCCGGAACCCTTGAAAAATGTATAGCCTCAACATCGGACAAAAACAAAAAAGGTTGGGGACCCCTGCTCAATTAAGTTAGAAACGTTGTATCTTTTTCTGGCTGTTTAGGGCAGGAAATTAAAGAGAAAGTTGGGACATTGGAATGTATCTAATACAACATTTAGTACAGTAAAATAATCTATTCTAAGTAAACAGCATCATAGTATGGGGGGTCCAGGTATTGCTGGAGCCAGAATAAAAGGGTAGCCCTCTAAGAGTGACATATTGCGGATCCATTAACAACTACTCGGCACCAGCATTGGATATTCAGCCCTCTAAAAGCCTTTTCTATGGGCTGCACTTACTGAGGCCTGAGGTGCTGCTTCAGCACATTGTGAGCCCGAGTCAATGCCGTGTAACTATAGAGAATCAATGCTGTCTGCGGCCCCTCAGCGTTGGAGAGTAACGAGAGCAAATAAGCACTTAGCCCAGCAGCCATCTCACTGCTTTTACCCGTTCCCTGCATTTAGCAACGGGAAATGGTCGCAAATATGTTTTGCATTTATGATGATAAAGGAAATATCCCCTGCCCGAAAGGATTCAGAATTCCATTTATTTGCACTTAAATAGTGAGATAAGGGTGTGTAGTTGCACAACATCCCATCTACATACAACAAAGAGCAATTGGAAACCCATCCCCCCCCCCCCAGCCTGCCTAATAATTCATCTGTTGTAGCTCATTTTCTCATTAAACATTTACTTATATCATACGAGTGGTCATATTCATTGATACAGTAAAATATACCGTAATTAAAGTGCAGTTTGGATGGTTTCTTACAGCTCTTCGTGCTCCCAGAATCCAGGCCAGTTTTACAGGGTTGCACAGAGTTTAGGATTCGGTTCAGGATTCAAGAGCGAATCCAAGAGCCAAGTCCGAATCCTTAAAGGAGACTTATTGTGTAAAAAATAAGAATGTACCAGTGCATTATACTCATTTAGCTATAGAAGAATTGTGCCTTTAAAAAGAAGGTTTTAGGCTGATTTATTGAATATTTCTGCAAAAGTCCTAATAATCCCTCCCTTCTCTTCCACTTCCCGCTCCCTGAATTCCCAGGCTGTACAGGGGAGCCGGCGGCTCTCAGCTCACTGCACTGTAGGACAGGAACCAATCAGCAGCTAGCAGGACCTGATAGGGAACTGAAGCCTGTCTGTGCTTGTGTGACTGCAGGGCTGTGATTGGCTGTCCCCATCCTACTGTGCTTCTGGCAGGGACCGTTAGGACACACCCACCCCTCATTTGAAATACAGACAGGGACCAGAGAACATCTATAGGGAGCTCTGATAAAGTGATTATTTTTAAAGAAAATATTAATTTTTAGCAGCATGTAAAAGCAACCCTATATATTACTTATAATTGCCTACAAAATTTGAGTTTTTTTCATGTATCCCATATGTCTCCTTTAAAACCAAGTGCCTTGGTCACACAAGCAAGGAAGTAAAAAATATTTTAACCACAGGTGTAGCGTACGGTTCACCCATCGCAGCCCTTATTTACATATGAAAATTGGTGTTGGAATCTGATTTTACCAAGTCCCAAATAAGTGGATTTGGTGTCGGTCTAATGTTCAGGATTGCCTTGCACCCATCAGCACTGGGTTATGCTCCTAGATATTTGATGTGGCACAGATTGAGTAGACCAGTGATCCCCGACTAGTGGCTCGTGAGCAACATGTTGCTCCCCAACTCCTTGGATTGGGAATACAGTAGAGAGCAAATATCTACCCCACCCCATTGCATTTTCATTTTTCCTCATTTTCATCAACCCAACCACAATTACAGTGGATGACGTCAGTCTAATTTCTGCAACCCATAATCTAGACCAGTGATCCCCAACCAGTAGCTCGTGAGTAACATGTTGCTCTCCAACCCCTTGGATGTTGCTCCCAGTGGCCTCAAAGCAGGTGATTATTTTTGAATTCCAGGCTTGGAGGCAACTTTTGATTCCATAAAAACCATGTGTACTATCAAACAGAGCCTCCTGTAGGCTGCCAGTCCACATAGGGGCTACCAAATAGCCAATCACAGCCCTTAGTTGGGATTTCCAGGGACTTTTTTCATGCTTGTGCTGCTCCCCAACTCTTCTCACATTTGAATGTGGCTGACGGGTTAAAAAAAGAAAAATTTGGGAACCCGTGGCCTAGACTGTTGCCTTTGGGGCAAGTGCACTGTGCATGGACCATAGAGGCACATTATTGCTTATTAAAGGCAGTTTCTTCAGGCACCTACTAAGGGCTATACACCTCCTTGCTGCTGCCTCCAGTGCTGATCGGATCTCTACTGGGAATGAACATCTGCCCTGCAAGCTAAACATTGTGCTTCCTACTGGGGTAAATGCCGGGATCCAGATAAAAGCCAAAGTCAAACACAGCAGCATAGGGCAAGATGAGAAGCACAAGAGAGGTGAGGGTTTGCAGCGTTGATGGATAAGAACATATGTATGATATAGGGGTCAGGTCAGAGAGCACATGAGGTCAGAAGCCTGAGAAGGTCACAACAAGGACTTCAGAAGCCTACAGAGCATCACTGGGTGCCTTTATGCACTGGGATCACTTGGTCACCGCCATGTTCAGAAAGCAAGTTGCATGTGTGACTGGGTTTAGCATCTCATGGACATCATAAAAGCCATTTGGTGAATGACCCAACCACACAAATCTTATTAGGCTTCCACTGAACTAATAATAGAATAAACCAAGTGTGTGAAGGACTTATTGCTTGTACGGCTGGTTGTTTTGGTCTTCTGGATAAGAAAAGAAAAAAAGAGGCTTGAACCCAAAAAAATGGGACCAGCACAAATGATGTAGCATGGAAGGCTGGGTGCAAAGTGCAAAACAATGCAAAGTGCCTTCCACTGACCTCTGATATTTGTGTTGTACATCACTTGACTTTGAATAAACCGCAGGGGAACTTCCCCGCAGCACTTACCCAATGTGTTTGGAATTTCTCTTTGAATTGAATTAGTGGGAGAGGCGCCGTTCCCCTCCAACCAACACGGGGTATTTACTGACTGGAGAGGTGAAGGGCACAGGTAATATACTTGCTCTGATATTTGTGGCCATAGAAACATTGTGGGACAGTGGCGTAACTACCAGGGGTGCAGGGGGCCCATCGGAGCCAAGAAAATAGTTATGGCAGGCGGTTATCTAGGGGGGAGATTTTAAAGCACACACGTCATCAAAACTCCAGCATGCGATTTATAGAGGTAAGGGCCCGACTGGGGGGCCCAGGTGCCATCCTGTACCAGAGCCCACCAGGGAGTAGTTACGCCACTGTTGTGGGAAGGTGTTGACTCACTTCTGATCTGTTTTATAAGCTACAGGGGACACTGGAGGAAGTGTGCAGAGTCTTGGAGATGCCACCTACATAGACAGGTAAACCCCAGCAAGCTAGCGTAGAAACTCTTAGAGGAGAAGGAAAGCTACCGAGGCAGTTTATTGCCAATAGATTAGCCACAAAAGTGCAAGCTATAACACTTTATTTATTCTGCAGAATGCTTTACCATACCGGAGTAAACAGCTCTAGAAGCTCTCTCTCTTTGTTTAGGATAGCAGCTGCCTTATTAGCTTGGTTTAAGCAGAAAACAGGAAGTCTGATACAGAAGCCCATGTGACACAATAGACAGAGGACTCAGAGCAGCATTACTTTGAGGGTTTACTGGTGTATTTTTATTGACCTTTCTGATAAAGCTTACTTAATTTAGCCTTTCCTTCTCCTTTAATCATTGCTACAACCCTTATTATCCAGTAAAAACTGCTAATATCTCTAAAAACTGAAGAGGAATGTAAACTGCAGGAGTGCTCAGAAGAGATCGCTGAGCACATTTCCATTTTGGGTTCAGGTCCCCTTTAAGCAGCAGTTAACCTTGTACTGAACAATATATCAGATTGTGCCATTATTTATAGCAAATAATACTGCTGACAATTACAGTTTCCCTTTGAGGCAGCAGAACTCAAGGTGAATGCTCAGAACCTTCCATAAATCACATCAGTAAATAACTCATGGCCTGGGAAGCAACCGATCCGGTGTTGGAAAGTCAGGAGACAAGCGGACAACAGGGCCTGGAATTTTTATGAAGATATACGTGAAGCTAGGAGCTCTCTGCATGGTCAAGGCAATGTCAACAATACCCAGAAACGTCATCAATTTCCCACCCACAGAAGAAATATCCATGCCTGGTTGTGACTTGCTATTCAAACTATGTGGGAGCCAGGACTGGACTGATAATCAAAATAAGCCCTGGCATTTCAGGTACACAGAGGCCCAATCAGCCCACATAGAGGCCCAAACAGCCCCCACCAGCCCACTAAATACTGACTTTCTATGGGACCTTATAGCAGCCCCTCTGGCATTTGCCCTAACCCACAGATTGCCAGTCCGGGCCTGGTGGGAGCTGCCAAGTTGCTTTAGGGAGGATGTATCCAGTTTATGCAACTATTACATTATTCCATTCATGAGGTTGGGAGTTGAAGTATAGTTTTCCATAGATTTATATGCAGGGGTTCTATGTAGGGATATGTCCACAGCATTGTCCACCCACCCCCTTAGAATTCTCCCCTTAGTGCTCTTGCACTTGGGGGTCTCTCTCTGTCCACTAATTAAACCCAACAGGACTGTTTTACCATCAATAAGGATTAATTATATCTTTGTTGGGATCAAGTGCAAACTACTGTTTTATTATTACACAGAAAAAGGAAATCAGTTTAAAAAATGTGCGTTATTTGGATAATATGGAGTCTATGAGAGACAGCCTTTCTGTAATTCAGAGCTTTCTGGATAATGGGTTTCCAGATAAAGTCTCTCTCTGTAATTTGGATCTTCATACCTTAAGTCTACTAGAAAACCATATAAACATGAAATAAAGCCAATAGGCTGGTTTTGCCTCCAATAAGGATTAATTATATCTTAGTTGGGATCAAGTACAAACTACTGTTTTTTTATCATAGAGAAAAGAAGTATAGTTTTTACAAACTTGGATTCTTTGGTTATAATGGAGTTCCTGTAATGTGGACCTTTCTGGATTTCAGAGAACAGATTCCATACAAGAAATACAATGCTACAGAGACTACAGTATAAACGGTAACACAACTGCAAAAGAAAAACAATCCAATATACTTCATTGGGGGCATAAAACCCTTTAATTACAAGGAAGATAAGTGGAAGGATACAACCCCCTCAATCAGCTCTAGTAATTAAACAGTTAAGGCTGTGCACTGCGATTATCTTGTGTATATAAATAAATATAAAGCTGTAAACCAGGGCTGGATGTTCGGAGTATGGCGGATAGGGATGTGTGTTCCTGTAAGGGGATAAAGCTAAATTTGGCTTCCAGAAATAGTCTTGTTGGTAACGTGAGGCACATGGTTCCGGTAACAAGTATTTCTGGCTGATGATTCTGATTTTCGGTTCCGTGGGTGGGATGTGTAACAGCAGGGATATCACACTGACTATACACATCCCAACAATGTCAGCCAATGGCGGGGCTGTGTGATCTACAGTCACTTCCACTATTAATAATATGCTTGGTTTTGGGGCCACACAAAAGGGACCCAGAGCGGGTGGATGGAGGGACCTAAAAGATTGTTTGACATGAGGCACCATAAAGAACAGTTGTAAAGAAAGCCATAGATCCGTTTGGCCAAGCCAATTTCGTCTGTACTTTCCAAACGCCTGGTTATCTACGGCAGGGGTCCCCAAACATTTTTCTTGAACATGTGTGGGGTGGGGGCTCCGGGGGGTCGGTGTCCAATTCGGCATAATATACAAGGTAAATGTTGTACCTTGATAGTTGCGTGCTAGGCTCCATGGCCCACTCCAGGACTGCCCACGGCCCAGAACTGGTTGGGGACCCCTGATGTACGGCACTTGGTGTGGACAAGACAGGTGTTTTGACAGACCACAATGACATCCTATTTGATAGCAAATAGTCAATACAAAGTGATGGTTTCAGCTTCTCAGTAGATAAGGAAGTGAAAGCATCCATAGCTGCACCTCAATTCACAGAAGACTCCATTGAGGTCAAATTGCACAGCGTTGCAAAACATCCATCCATCTTGCCTGTGAGCCATTTATTCAAGGAAACAAAAAGGTTGGTGACCACTGTGAGCTTTGTTCTTGACGTGACTTCAGGAGGAACTTGGACGTTTGAGATGATTATTGGCATTTGTATGTTGAGTCGACAATAGCCAATCACAGCCCTTAGTTGCGATTTCCAGGGACTTTTTTCATGCTTGTGTTGCTCCCCAACTCTTTTCACATTTGAATGTGGCTGACGGGTTAAAAAAAGAAAAATTTGGGAACCCGTGGCCTAGACTGTTGCCTTTGGGGCAAGTGCACTGTGCACCATAGAGGCACATTATTGCTTATTAAAGGCAGTTTCTTCAGGCACCTACTAAGGGCTATACACCTCCTTGCTGCTGCCTCCAGTGCTGATCGGATCTCTACTGGGAATGAACATCTGCCCTGCAAGCTAAACATTGTGCTTCCTACTGGGGTAAATGCCAGGATCCAGATAAAAGCCAAAGTCAAACACAGCAGCATAGGGCAAGATGAGAAGCACAAGAGAGGTGAGGGTTTGCAGCGTTGATGGATAAGAACATATGTATGATATAGGGGTCAGGTCAGAGAGCACATGAGGTCAGAAGCCTGAAAAGGTCACGACAAGGACTTCAGAAGCCTACAGAGCATCACTGGGTGCCCTTATGCACTGGGATCATTGGGTCACCGCCATGTTCAGAAATCAACTTGCCTGTGTGACCGGGTTTAGCATCTCATGGACATCATAAAAGTCATTTGGTTTGCCATGGACCGTACACAAGTCCCAATGAGGCCACTTTTGTGAATGACCAAACCACACAAATCTTATTAGGCTTCCACAGCCCTAACAATAGAATAAACCAAGTGTGTGAAGGACTTACACAAGTTGCTTGAACGGCTGGTTGTTTTGGTCTTCTGGATAAGAAAAGAATAAAGAGGCCTGAACCCAAAAAAAGAGACCAGCAGAAATAATGTAGCATGGAAGGCTGGGTGCAAAGTGCCTTCCACTGACCTCTAAAATGTGTGGCCATAGAAAGCTTGTGGGAAGCTGTTGACTCACTTCTGATCTGTATAAGCTACAGGGGACACTGGAGGAAGTGTGCAGAGTCTTGGAGATGCCACCTACATAGACAGGTAACCCCCAGCAAGCTAGCGTAGAAAGTGAGGAGAAGGAAAGCTACAGAGGCAGTTTATTGCTAATAGATTAGCCACAATAGTACATATATATAACACTATATTTATTCTGCAGAATGCTTTACCATTCCTGAGTAAACAACTCTAGAAGCTCTCTGTTTGTTTAGGATAGCAGCTGCCTTATTAGCTTGGTGTGACATCACTTCCTGTCTTAGTCTCTCCTTGCTCATTCATAGCTCTGTGCTCAGATTACAGCACGGAGGGAAAGAGGAGCAAACTGAGCATGCTCAAGCCCTGAGATGATTATTGGCATTTGTATGTTGAGTCGACAATCCCTGAGAAACCCATAGGGGTAAATTTATCAAAGAGTGAAGTTCCGCCACTGGAGGGAAATTCCGCCGCTCTCCATTCATTTCTATGGGATTTTGAAAGGCCTATTTATCAATGGGTGAAGTGAAAGTTCACCCTTTGATAAATACACCTTTAAAAATCCCATTGAAAATGAATGGAGAGCGGCGGATTTTCCCTCTGGTGGTGGAACTTCACTCTTAGATAAATATACCCCGTGGACTGTTCGTTGACCAGGCATTAGAAAATGTCATCTTCTGAGCGCAGCTCCTCTACACTTTCTGCTGCCCCAAATGAATGGAACATCAGAAAGGTGGCCATACAATGGCTACAATTTATCTGTTGGGCTAGTCATAGTTAAATCGAGTTGAAAAGGACAAAGTCCATCAAGTTCAACCCCTCCAAATGAAACCCAGCATCCATTGATAGCATTTCCCAGCACAACCAGACCAGACAAACCACTCCACCAAAAAATTCCATCACAGTGGAGACCCTTTACATTTGTTGTCCCTTTCTGTGAATGAAGACCAGACGTCTTTCAACTGGGAAACCCCTGTGTTCCTGTAGACCACACAATCACTTAAATATGGTCATGATGATCTCAGCTGAGAAAGATTTACAGTATAAATGTAATTCCTCAAACAAGAATGGTTTGCTTTATTTACATGACGAGAAGAGCTTCCGGTCAATAACAGAGAATGTTAGTTGTATTTCAGTCAAGAACTCGTTACCAATTAGCCCCAAGTGATGACCACACACTCCAGGGAAGACAATGCTCTATGTAGAAAGTGCCTGGGATGAGAATATAAATAGGCTGTGTACTTTGCCTGTGCCAGTAATTTCTCAGAGAATCCCCAGAGGAATAATTATGCATTTCTTTGCATGCTTCGTTAACTTATAAAATATTGACTAGCCATGGGCCAGGTGGAAAGCAGAACCAGTGTTCAGCGACTATCATACAATACAAGCACTTAATCCGAGAGATTCCTTCTCAATCAATAATTCCAGAGACCTCTTGGCTTTAATCCCTGACCTTTAATGGCTTTAATGACCTCGCTCACCGACTGCCACGTTTCTTCAGCATCCGAGGGTCGGCTGGTGGGCATAGGGAACATTGGATGGTCATGTGTGCGGCTTCAGAAAAACGAAAACCATTCAGAAAAAGAAACGCTATTGTGGTGTTTATACAAATGGCCTGCAGGTGGCACTGTGCATACACAGGACTTTCTGTACAGCTTGAAAGTGAAAGTAAGAAGTTACTGCTGTTATGTAATGGCTGCATGAACCTGCTAATAAAGCATTGTTATACCCTCATCATCCTCGGCTACCAAACACAACAGCTATGTATGCCATCCTGCCGACTAATCGAATTCTTGTCGGCTGAAGGCATTTGGGGAGATTAGTCTCCCCAAGGCGAGAAGATTTGTCTCTGGGCGACTAATCTCCCCCGTATCTTAACATAAGCCACCAGCCTTAAGTGTAAAACACCTTAGCTCACCGCTCCCCTGGACAGACTACAGGGGGAGGTAACAAGGGTGGGCAGGGTGGGTGGGCAGCACCCATAGTTGCTCATTCATATCCTGACAGCAGTGCAAACACGTGCCATAAAATCATACACATCAGCGCATTGACTGCGAGTCAGTGGAATGGACAGTAAGTGCTTCATGCAGGTATAATGCATAATTCAGTACCCCCCCCCCCCCCCCCCCCCCCCCCCCAGCACGTGGCAAATACCCCTGTTTTCCGGGGAGAGACAGACACGCACAGCCAGATAAGATCAAACTAATTAAGGAATTATTTTACAACCCCACCTAAAAATACACTACCTTATCTACAGACCATATGTGGAAGCCTCTGCCATTATATACAATGGAATTTCTGGTGGTGATGAAAGACATAATGCAATAAAGGTCGAATAGATGGGTGTGTCGCTGGACACTTACCTGCTGTGAGACATAATAACATCAGTACCCAGACGTCCATGTCTTCTTTGTTTATAGGAACACAAGCAGGGGTCTATGCAGGGCCAACGGGGCTCCGGGTTCTTGAGAGATTTCCCCAATGCGTCTTCTCGTTCTTCTTCTGGACCTTCTTTGGTTTCTGGCTGTGCTACATTATCTCTCACCCCTTTATTATATGTCCTTTTTGCTGAGTAGAAGAATGTTCCGTCCTTCGTATTTTTTCTCTCCCCTGCAGAAATCTCCACTTCTTCTCTATTTCCCACTGCCGTGGCGTCTTCTCCTCTCTGCCACCACCCTAGAAGTTGTCATACAATCCCCCTGCTGATACTCAGGGGTGCCTAATTTTAGATTGTGGATGGATAAAGTCACCCACCCACCCTTGCCGGCTCCTTGGCTGAAACAGTATCCCTTGACTTGGCAATGAGCGATGGCCGTTGGGGGGGCTGAGTGAGAGAAGATGTTCCTTCAGAGATGGGGGCCGCAGAGTTCTGCAAGGTAAACACATGGTATAAAGACGTCACTTTGATGTATGAGAGGAGGCAGGTCCCATGAATGTCACTAAAGGACACACTGGGAATGATACACAGTCACTCACACAAGACATTTGTGACTGCAAAGCCCTGGCAACACTAATCTCAAGTACCCCTGCCTGTGATTACAAATATAAGATCCAGATAGGTTTTAATGGGCTCCAAATGTCCCTCATGTGGCACAATTAGGAATACAGTAGAGATCTGCCCCACCCCATTGCAGTTTCGCTTTCCAAGTTCTCATTATCAATCCAACCACAATTATAGCGGATAAATCAAAGCAGGTGCTTATTTTTGAATTCCAGGCTTGGAGGCAAGTTTTGGTTGCATAAACCAGATGTACTGCCTAACAGAACCTCATGTAGGCTGCAAGTCCACAAGTGGCCACCAATATCCACAGGGCTTATTTGGCACCACCAGTTAAATATTATTAATTCATGTGAGTAAAAAAAAAAATAGGTTGTCGACCTCTGATCTAGACCCACAATCCCCAATGGATTCTCTTCCCAAATGGACCTGCGACTGCCTCATCTACAACCTACTCACAACCCACTGGCTGGTGTGAATCCAAAAGTAACTTCATCAGAACATAGAGAGATATTCAGCTCCACTGTATTGAGACCCATGGCCTGAGCAGCAGATCTGCACCCCAGGACTGGACTGAGAATCAAAATAGGCCCTGGCATTTCAGGTACACAGAGGCCCAATCAGCCCACATAGAGGCCCAAACAGCCCCCACCAGCCCACTAAATACTGACTTTCTATGGCACCTTATAGCAGCCCCTCTGGCATTTGCCCTAACCCACAGATTGCCAGTCCGGGCCTGCTGCACCCATACCCATGTCTATAAGTCTTACCCTCACTTAGGGGTAAATTTAAGAGTGAAGTTCCGCCACTAGAGTGAAATTCCTCCGCTCTCCATTCATTTCTATGGGATTTTGAAAGGCCTATTTATCAATGGGTGAAGTGAAAGTTCACCCTTTGATAATTACGCCTTTAAAAATCCCATAGAAATGAATGGAGAGCGGTGGAATTTCACTCTTAACTTCACTATTTGATAAATATACCCCTAAAAGAACACTATTTCTGTCTAATATGCAGATATCCAACCCAAGGCAGAACCCCACCCAGGATAGATCTATATTGGAGCTTTTTAGACTCCATCTCCCTAATCCACATTAATTATTATTCAGGACTGGTCTTAATCTGTTTAAAAACAGTTGTAGAGGGGTTGTTCGCCTTTAAATTAACTTTTGGTATGATGTAGAGAGGGATATTCTGAGACAATTTGCAATTAGTCATAATTTGGTATTATTTGTGTCTTATTTAGCAGCTCTCCAGTTTGCAATTTCAGCCTTCTGGTTTCTAAGGTTAAATTCCCCTAGCAACCATGCACTGATGTGAATAAGGGACTGGAATATGAATAGGAGAGGGCCTGAATAGAAAGAGTAGGAATAAAAAGTAGCAATACCTATAGATTTGCAGCCTTACAGAGCATTGGTTTTTTAGAAGGGGGTCCCCCTGAAAAGAGTCAGGAGATAAAGGAAAATAGTTCAAAATAAGCACAGTTAATGGGGCCCACGTTGACAATGCAATGTGTCTTTTTCTAATAGTGAGCTCTACATAAACTAACCCCTCCCTTCCATAATCAGCCAGCACCTATTAGGCTTTCAGATACGGAACATCTTGATATCTAGCGGTAGTATCTGTTGGTTGGAGATTCGTTTTACTAATTCTCAAACAGCGACTCGGCAGAACCAGGAAGTGATTTGTTTTCAGGAAGTGAATTGTTTAAAACACGTTTAGCAAAGGCCCTATTCACTGCATTCACCTGTTCCCTCTTTCTATTTGCTCCTCCCCTTTCCTACCCCCATGTTTTTTTCCCTTTGCCCCAGTTCCACAGATATAAGAAGATAAAACATTTCGGGGAATAAGTGCAGCATAGGTGCCTGGGATTTCTTTTATAATAAAGCCCCTTTGATTTTATTATCCTGAGACCAGGGGTGCAAGAGAAAACACGCAGATACAGTAGGTCCCGGTGCAGAAGAAAAATTACTCTGTTCATTCATTTTGCCAAATGTTTGGGTTTCTCATTAGTGTCACACCACTATTAGTTTCCTACGTCTGCTGAATACAATGCACCATATTCCCAGGTGAACCCCCAGACTAATACAGTAGCTTCCCGGGGTCTCCCCACATGAGTAAGTGAATGAATCAGTAAGTCGTTATGTCACAATATTCAGCACTAATGACTTTCATCTGAATTCATTGAGGGAAACCTTTTCATTCACTTCCGTCGGGGGTCCTTGAAGTGGCGGTTTGGAAAACCCTCTCTAACAAATTGTTGCACCCCCGAACATTCTAACCCTTTATTACTACTCACCGGAGCCTTTTAATGAACCAGCAGGAGACTCTCAATACACCTTTACTGCCTGACTCTCAGCCTCACTCATTGGTTTCCTATTCTAATTTCCTCTAGATTGAAAAATACTTACTGTTCTAACGCCCCCTGCCCTCCCCCCAAGGTTCATCTATGACTTGTATTTCATTGTAATGATGCCACATTATTATTACAGAAAAGCTAATTATATTAACTATAGATTATATCAGTGATACAGTAATATAACCAGTAATCCAAAGTCAGGTGTGACTGTGGGATAGCAGGTATAGTAGGGAGAGATGGTGTCTATAGTAACAGTGG
>CM044444.1:101939501-101956522 GCA_024363595.1 Xenopus borealis
AAATACACCATTTCTACCCTTATTCTATTTTACACTTTCCTTGTCCTTTAAGCTGGCCATGGACGCAAAGATCTGATCATTCGAATCCTCAGAGATCAGACTTCCCCATCTCTCAACCTGCCACTAACCTTCGGATCAAATAAAGAAGTAAAAAGCACAGATCAGCCCCTAACAGCAATTGTACGAAAGTTTATGTCTGACAAAACCTAGTGACAGTCTCCCACTAAAAACCGTACAATTGGAAATACACGCAGAGATATTATCGGCAACCAAACGATCGATCTCCGCTGGACGAAAAATGTCGGGACAGTCCACACAGTCCGAAAATCGTACGATTCGTAAATCAGATCGTTGCGTCTATAACCAGCTTTTTGCCGCCCCTGATAACTGGCCGCTCCGTGCAGGAACAGCCCAAACACTATTTCACACCTTATCTTTTTAGACTATTGCAATCTCCTTCTAATCAGTCTGACTCCCATCTCTTTGAGAAAGGCTAGTGATTTAGTGGAAACGTTAGCATTCTTTGCTTCAATAAAACTTCAATTCACCTTTTCTCTCAAGGTGGCCATAGACGTAACAATTACGATCTTTCTCGGAAAATCTTCTGACGATCACGGTCCACTCATTTCCCACCATACACGAACCAAATATCGTATGAAAAATCGTTTCGTACGATATTATCTGTGTGTCTATGGCCACCTTAAGACCTGCGGGTGCTCGCCTTCTTTTTGGATACCTTTTTTGTATATTTTGTACAGACACCGTACACCAGTTATATGAGCTGTGCCGGCTCCAGCTAGATGTCTATATATATGTATATATATTCCAGTGTCTTATTCATAGCGGTGCATGGTTGCTAGGGGAATCAGGTCCCTAGCAACCAGATGGCTGAAATTACAAACTGGAGAGCTGCTGAACAAAAAGCTAAATAAGTCAAACACCACAAATAATATATCCCTCTCTACATCATACTAACTACTAAGATAAAGACCAGCTGGTCTTTAATCATCAGTGAAAGTCCACTGGGCCCTAATTTAAATTACCAGGCCTCATTCATAAGCGCATCTCTCATGGGCCCCTTTTTCCCACATAGGGAGTGTCTGATCACCCTTGGGATTGGGAAGCCAGCGAGTGTGACATTGCCCTAAGGAGACATGAATGTTACACCCAGTCATGCGGCACTAACAGGGGACCAGGAAAACATCATTACAGTGAATATGATATTATTCTCCTAAGGCCAAATGCTTCATAATTTCATTCCCTGGCCATTAGGCACCGTGGAAAGTCAGAGAGAGACAGAGGAGTGAATGGGCAATGACTGTGTAATGAGGAATGTATAGAAAATAATGAATTATAGTAACCTGGAGAGGCGGGCATGCATGGTTATGCACATGTAGGGCAGGACTAGGGTTAAAAGATGGAAGAGGTACAGTATGTGCCACTGCCTACCCCTAGTCTTTTGCAAATGTTGACCAGAAACACAAAAATGTAGGGTTGATACCCACTACAACAGATTTTCAGGAGGGATTTTGGAATTATTATTTGGAATACCAGGCAGGATTACCTAAAATTGATGTGGTGATCAGCCAATCTCTGATCACCATACATAGCTCCACCCACCAATATCACTGGCCCGCCCTCACAGCAACATCCACCTGCCCTATTACCCTGCCCCCCTTCTGGAGTTAAAGGAGAAAGGTGGCAATCCTAAAATGCTATATCAAGATACAAGTGTTTAGGTGCACAGCACATGTTAGGCCCCCATACACTGCTTTAGGCCCACCTGAGAGGGGGGAGAGATCCACAGCTTGGAAAAAACTTCTTTAGGGGAGCTGTCAACCCCCCC
Source organism: Xenopus borealis (assembly GCA_024363595.1). Lineage (NCBI taxonomy): Eukaryota > Metazoa > Chordata > Amphibia > Anura > Pipidae > Xenopus > Xenopus borealis. The sequence goes on from CM044444.1 coordinate 101,941,348, forward strand.
TATTTTCTTATGAGATTTTTGGCTCTGTTCACTGCTCTCCCATCAAGTTAACGGCTCTGCAAAGATTCCAAATTGTTGAGATGACAAACCTCTGAGATTGGATAGTGTAGGCCACCCAGATAGGCCAACCAAAATGAGGACCAGTTGGTATCACATATCATATTCTGGGAATCTTACAGGGCAACTAGAGTGCAAGATTTGGGGTGCAGAGAGGACGTGCTGATGTTTTGGAACTACAGAAGGATCCCATCACTGATCATACCATGTCAGGGCAATGGTTGTAGGATGTTCAAATTGGAAGCATGTTATGGGCAACTGGTTGGTTCTGGAGTTACAGCAGACTGGGCAATCAGGACACTGGGGAAAAACATGGTTCCCCCCCAACCCAGACCTGCTCCCATCTGGGTCCCGAGGCCCCATGGCCCTAATCAAGGCTGATGCAAGAGAACAGGTATGCAGGGGGGTGTCAGGGCAAGTTTTGACTGGGGACTGGTGGGGTTGTGGCTGGGGCAGCGTCAGGGGGCCTGGAGGGGGGGTTGTGGCTGAGGGCCCAGGGGGGCTCAGTAGTGAAAGCCCAGGTGGGCCTTGGACCCTCCAGTCTGATGCTGAGTTAGAGAAGGTAGGTCAGTAAAGAAAGATTGGGCCCCTATATAAATTAAAAAGTAGATATAACAGGTATGTGTCTCCAACTAGAGTCCTGTGCGGGTCCATTTTTTGGAATGCGTACCCGACCCATACCAGCAATCCGCAACCCGGACCCGTTCTTACTCGCTTGGACCCGCGACCCGAACTGTACCCGCAACCCGTGATCCGCAGCCAGAACCTGCGACCCGCAGACCATCAAGAATCAGAAAGTGCTGTCATTGTAAACCGGAAGTGACGTCATCGGAAGTAGCCGCGATCAGAAAAAAAGGAGTAAAACAGGAAGTGCTGTCATTGTAAACCGGATGTGACATCATCAGTAGTAGAAATGCTCAGAAAAAGGAGTAAAAATCGCTATAGCGAGGATCCGTGACCCGACCCTCAACCCGCCAACCTGCAGAACCACCGGCCCGCTTCTATACCCGCACCCAGAAATTCTACAAGCCACCCTCAGGGTACCCGACCCGCTGCAGGACTCTACCTCCAACCTGTGATCTTGAATCTGCAGCTGAAATATATTCCGGGCATCCCCCAGGTTTTACTGAAGGGACACATGAATCAAGTCTATGAAAGATTTAGTACAGTTATAATAATGGATAATTTGTACTTTTATTTCCTTTTATCTTTCTTGGACAAAACAAACTGGGGTCCCAGGACAAAAACCCTCAATGAAAACATACTGGGTCAGGCAGGATCAATAATACTATCTGCCCTAGGCAGGTGCATTCATACAGCATCACAAGGTAGAGAGAAGATTCTGTCTTTGATCAGAATTATACAAGTTTCATATGGATCGATTCTCCCCTCTCTCTGCAAAGAACTCAACATTCTCCCCCTGTGAGGCAAGTGTGGGCTACTCACAGGGGATACTCTGCACATTCACATTTAATAGAGTTGCCATTGATCAGAGGAACTTTTGCAGCCCATGAAAAATCTACAACCCCCCCCAAAGATCATTCTGTTGTCTCTAGAGGGGGGACCTTGGCACCTGTAAGCCCCCTGCACTTGCCATCGAGGCCCAGAACTGAGACAAATATCTGCATTTTTACTCCTCACTTTCTCATCCCCATTAAACAAAACCCTATCAAAACATCCCTTTAACAAAAACCTCATCACCTTTAAGCACAGCCCCATTAAGTGAAGCCCATTACTCACCTGTATCCCTAGGTCAGAAGTGAATCCTTGGGCAGCAGCATCAGGTACAGGAGGGAGTCGTGTTTCTTCACCAGGGTATAACTCCCTGCACCCCTCCCCTTTCCAACTGTCCCTTACTCTGCGGGGAGTTGAGCGACACCTATTCAGCCGGTGATTCAGTCTTCCATTCAGTTGCCAGGGAAAGGCAACATCCAGCCCTCGTCAGCTGTTTCAGAACTAACACTCTCAGTGCTCAGAATCAAATCCAATCATTGTGATGACTTCCCAAACATTCCTCCTCTTCAGCCTCATGCCAAGCAAATCTCCAAGGGGACAGCCCCCCAGTAATTGCTGAACTACAACTTCTATCATCCTTGCTCAGCTGGGGGTTGTAGCTCACGTACTACCTGAGTAAAGGGCTTAGTGAAGCCAGGACTATATGATCATTCCTGCCTTTTACATGCCCATTTCATTTATAGCTCCTATCTCTGTCCCCCTCCCATTCTGTCTCTCAACCTTCCTCTCCCCAGATCTCTCCCCCACCTTATTTATCTCCATCTGCATCATCATCTTCCCATTCCCTCCTCTCAATTCACATCATCTTGTCCCTATGTATCTTTACCCCCTGCTGTTGTTTTCCTGGCATTGATGGGGTTAAGTGACTCCTTAATTTCCTTTACTGATCTTCTCTCGCTTTTCTTCTCCTCCCCCAACACTTCTCATTCTCATTATTCTCTCCTTCTGCTTATTTTATCTTTAAATTTCTCTCCCCCCCCCCACCTTGACCCCCTAATAAAATAACTTGTTCCATCTGTCTCCTTTGCGGGGTTCCCCAATTACATCCCTGAATTATATCTCCACGGAGACCAAGTGATGGAGTCAATGTACCAGAACCAAAGGTCGGATCAGTTTAATGAGGACTTGTATACGACAAGTAGTTGGATCCTGTCTACAATCCATCCTGGACTATAGGTTCTCCAGCATATCCCTTTAAATAAACGAAACCTTATTCCCTAATAACTCTCAATTAAAGGCACACTAGTTCTATTTTTCCAAAGCAATCCATTCCCCCCTTAGGCTTAGATCTGTGTGATTGTCAGTAACCTGAGAGATTGTTTTCTCTCTCCATATAATATCTCTCTATATAATTCTATTATAGGCTTTTTGTGCTGCAGATAAATGTATCTCTCCTTCAGCCCCAGGAGCCGCCAATGATTCTGTTAAAAATATATTTAACTCCTAATGTGAGGCAGAATTGATACCGAAAGATAAGACCGAGTGAGGGGTGGGGCGGAGAGACAGAGATATTTAGGAAAAAGCTGAAACCAGCAGCTTAAATGGTTAATGCTGACTTAAAGAAACATGGGAGAATAAATGGGATATCAAACGTTATGGGAGCCAGAGAGAAAGAAGCATGAATTATGCAATAATGCTGCCTCCCTCGCTCAGTAGCAATAAGTAGTAATATTTTATATGTTATGGTTTCTAAAACATTTACAACAATTAAACAGAAGAAGCAACTGTTTTTATCTTTTTGGCCATTCTATAATGTATTAGATGTTAATCTAAAGGTGAAAAGCCTGTAACCCTGCTGAGATGTAGGGGTACCCAGGGTACAAATAATCACTCACCCCAAATCTCCCCCTAACTGACCTTCAGACTGGGCCCCCTTAGCTCATAACAAGGTTACAGATATATAGAAACATTGGGGTGTCACTATAGTTCCAGGACTGTAGAGGGAAGTTCCCTGATTTCAGTTACCCTATATATTTTGTATCTGGCGGAACAGTCATCAGAACATCTTAAGGGCTAGGCCAGACGGGGAGATTCGGGGGCATTTTGTCGCCTGGCGACTTCTCGCCGCGACTTGTAGCCCCCGAACCTCCCCGAATAGCCACTTACCTAAGCGCACCGGCGTTGCTTGAAAACGCCGGCGCGTATCCACACGGAGCGGCGCGCTTTTTGAAATTGCTCCAAATTGCCTCACCAGGCAATTTGGAGCAATTTCAAAAAGCGCGCCGCTCCGTGTGGATACGCGCCGGCGTTTTCAAGCAACGCCGGTGCGCTTAGGTAAGTGGCTATTCGGGGAGGTTCGGGGGCTACAAGTCGCGGCGAGAAGTCGCCAGGCGACAAAATGCCCCCGAATCTCCCCGTCTGGCCTTAGCCTAAATCTCACTGTACAAATTCCTTTTCTCCTTTCATGTAATCACAAGGCAAATTCTCACAGCCAGAAAAGATCAGCATAGAGCTTTGTAAATGGCAACAATAACTCTCTCCCTTGAATCTATAACCCCTGTTAATGTCAGTCCTTTGCACCCTTTTCACTGGTATTGATTACCACAAGTACCTCCAGGTCCTTCCCCATCAAGGATTTGCCTATTTTATTCCCATTAAGGGAAAAGTAACCTATGTATTTATGATTCCCACCTGCATAACCTCTTATCAATACTAAATCACATCTGTCACTTAGCTGCCCAGACTGTCCGTTTGTCCAGATCCCCATGCAACGATGCCATGTCCTAGATGGAATGAATTGGGCTGCAGAGTTTTGTGCCATCTGCAAGCAATGATAGATCATTCTTACAATTACCTGTACAATATAGTTACTTGAATAAAAGAGCACCCAATACAGAGCCCTACAGCATCATACTAAGAACACTACTCCAAGTAGAGAATGTACTATTGGCTTATCTACTGCATCCCAAACTCTTCAACCCCTGGTTACTCCATCATACACTGAATGCACATTTGTCTGTGATGATATTTCCATTATAAAACCATGCTGATTCATACTTCAAATGTCATTCAAATAACTTGCCCTTTGAAATGAAATTTCCTAGATCCCAATATTTACACTATGCTGGTGCTTTCTCATGTACACACACATGGCCTGTGATCTGATTTAGTTTCCTGGTTTTACTATCTGGGCTTCAATCTGTTTGTTCCAATGTTCTTTGCCTTTAGGCTACGGAAAACAGAAGCACACACAAAATTCCCCAAACACCCTACATAACTAAATTACAGAAATCATAGTAGGAGATCTCTTATCACTTACTTATACAACAAGTACAGCTGTGATTATAATGGATAGGGGCCCACAAACAGATTTTGCTGTGGGTCTGGGGTGGGGGGTCAAGTTCTACCCATGAATCCATTGAAAGGTTAATAAATATTTTCATGGGTGAATATGCTAGAATGATAGGCCTGTAAACTTCTGGTATCAACATGTAGTTGACCCATGTGGGTAATTTGCCTACCAGAACCTAACTAACCCTAAATAACTAAATTACCAAAATCATAATAGGAAATCTCCTTACAAGGTGGAACCTTGCTCATTATGGATAAGGACCCACAAACATTTTTTCCTCTTGGTCTGGGGGTCATGTTCTACCCATGAACCCATAGAAAGGTTAATAAATATTTTGATGGCTGAATGTCCTAGCCGGATGGCTCTGTAAACTTCTGGTATTGACATGTAGGTAATTTGTCTACCAGAACAAAGAAAACAAAGCTCTGAGACTGAGGGTTTCCATCACCCCAGAGTTACTCTGCTCTACTGCTCAGGGAATGCCAGTTCTTTAACCAAAATCCTGTTGGAGAGGTTTTTCCAGTTGACCAATGGATCTTGTAACCAGTTACAGTCTATAGGTTATATAAAAGGAGGGGAATACATGACTCTTCCTCTTTGGCCTCCACCGATTTCCAGGGTTGGATTTCCTGGAGCATAAGCAGCATCAAGCTTTTGACCCCAAGTACACCTGGAAACATATGATGTGCAAAAGTTTGAAAACGCATTTGTGGTAATCTATTCATGAAGTGAGACAAATCATTGAGTGTCTCCATCACCCAGTAGTTACTCTCCTTTCCTGCTGGTTCTGTAACCGATGTCCTGTTGGAGAGAGTTGGCCAGAGTTGGCCAAGGGCTCTTCTAACCAGTTCCAGTCTACAGTACATGACTCTTCCTCTTTTGGCCTCCACCCATCTCAAGGGGTGGATGTCCTGGAAGCCTGTAGTATAAGATTTGGGACCTTAGGCTTCCAGGACATCTACTCCTATTTAGCTTTTGACCCTGAGGAGACCTGAAAACATACAATAGCAACAGTTTGTTTCAGCCATGAAAATGAAGACCAGTTGTCCCAGTTATCAAAATAATTTCTAAACTAAATGGTTGTTCTCACCAAAAATGAAAAAGCATTTGTGGGCAATTCATAATTACTACTCCATCATCACTTTCACTTTGCAGAGTGCTTTGGCTTGGTGGAGGGTGCATCGAAGTGATCCAAAATGTCTGAAATTAGCAGATATAGATTTTACAATGGGAGGCGAAAGCACAAATTTTCCTCTTTGGCCTTCACTTATTTCCGGGGGGGGGGGGAGTCCTGAAAACCTGAAGCATAAGGTCCCAGTATTAAGATTTGGACCCTAAAGTCGACCTGAAAGCAAACATCTGAAACCATACAAGGGGCAACAATAGAAATGGAGACCCACTGGCTGAGGTATCAAAAAAACTTCTATAAAGGGTTGTTGTCACCAAAAATAAAAAATTAATTTGTGGGCAATGCATAATCACTACTCGAACCATGCTTTCACTTTTTAGTGTGCTTTGGATTGGTGGGGGTGCAGCCAAGTGATGATAAATAGTGATGGGCGAATAAATTCGCCCTAGAAAAATTCGCTGCGAATTTCCGACATTCGCCGATGTCTCGGCCAAACACTCAAAAAAATTCCATATGTAGCGCTGCAACATTTTGACCACACCCATTTTTGTGGACACACCCACTATTTAACGTGTTTGTTTTACCAAATTTGGCAGGTTATGAAAGTTTGAAAATATTTCTCCTTATCTAAACTGTTACAAATACAATCAATTACTTATTTTATTATATCAAAATTGTTAAAAAGCATCTTTTTTGCTTCTGTTAGCTGTTCTTCTAGGCTCTCTGCCAAAAGCCAATTAAGTTAGAAACGTTGTTTCTTTTTCTGGCTATTCCGTGCAGAGAAAAGAGGGACTTTCCAATACAAATGAAATGAGGGACTGCAGGTTGCGCTGTCAAAAGAGGGAATGTCCCTCCAAAAAAAGGGACTGTTGGGGGTCTGTATTTCATACCCCCAACAGTTTTATTACATTATTTTATCAAAATAAGCGCGCATCAACTTGGGCGCGAGACAAAACATCAGCGCGACTCGTTTCGATAATTTTTCGGAAAAGCGCCACAGATTCGCCCATCACTAATGATAAATGTCGGAAATGAGCAGATAAGTGAACTCGCTACACTGACAGCTGAAGGCAGCACAAACAGACATTATGTTTTATGTTTAATTAAATTAACCCAAATGATTCATTGATCATTATCCGGGAGAGACTAAGCCTGCGTTTGCAAGAACATGAAACTTGAAACAAAGCTCAATAAACATATAAATCTGAATATATAATAAATACTTTCCACGCGACTCATGTTGTGAACAATGGCAGAATTAATTGCCAACGGCCCAACACAATGGCGGCAGCGTCGGGTTCCCGCTAACCACCTTATTATTGTCAGATCAGTCATTTATCTTAATTAGCTGAACATTTCGGAGACTACCTCTGGCGGATACAGGTACAATAGGAAGGGCTGAACTTAATATGAGCAGAGCAGGACAGATTCCATATCTGCTCAATAGAGAAGGTGAGAGGCTTCACAATGGGACATGGGTCAAGTACTCTCCTTGATTAGAATGGGAAGGGGTTCTGCCAGTGGAATAATTTATACTATGAATAAATCTGCATGGAGGACGCTAGAGAGAAATACTGAAGATGAAGGTGATCTGCCCTTGGGATGATACGTTGTATCCTTGAGAACGAATCAAAAAGCTCTTGAGATGACAGAGTAGATCATCACTTGTTTTTTTACATTCAAGACCCCTTGAGAGGCCCAACTTTTCTGCAGGGCCCATTTAGCTCAGAAATAAGTTACAGATAGAACTAAACATTAGTCTTAGGTTCAAGAACTAAGAAACAGAGGAAAGAATTGATCAGTTGATCAGGGGACTCTCCCTTCTTTCAGCACAATTTCAATATGGTGAGTCCATCAGTCATGCAAGAACTTTACTAAATATTTCATAATGTTTTCAGTACTAAGTAAAACTTAATTTTGGATGACAATGTCCCCGCATTCCAATCTACCCACCTAAAACTGAAATACGACTATCTTTCAGGTTAGCTGCACAGAATGTGACAAATATTTTCATTAAAGATTTATCTTATCCCGCTTGACGTGCTAAGCGAGCGAGCAATAAAACAATGAGTTGGGCTGTCATTCGTAGATGTATAGGATGGGGCAGTATTGGTTCCATTGCAGCCAGCAGTATGCATTTAGCACAAATATGCTATATTATAGCTAAGATTGGAGTTTATTGCGGAGCACACAGACAATACCGCCGAGGGTTGATATCACAATTGCTTTCCCTGCTATTGTATCCTGTACACTCCTTTTATGTGAGCAGCATGTTTTCTTCACAATATGAGCAAATAAATACTGAGCAATAAGCCAAACTTGAGCTATCTTTAATTTACCGAGCAGTGACCTCATTGGAACATTTGTCTCAAACTGCTACTGGGCACTCCCCCAATTGTGATATCATCAGTACATTATTCAGTTAAGAAAGTTTTACTATGAGGCCACACAGAGCACATTGAGTGCAGGAGGACAGATAAAAGTCAATTGGCTGGGCTGCATTGATTGCAATTGCAGTTAAATAGTTACATATGTATGAGTTGCTTTAATCATCACCCTTTGGTTTTTACTGCTGGTGACACTACAATTGTCTGGCTGTGAACTCTTAATAAGCAGAGCTTTTTAGATAGAGAGAAGCTGGGAGTTGTAGGTCAGTCATTCCCCGCCTCTTCGGCCATGTATACAGTGTTATCTGCTCACTGCAGGGATAGAAAACATTAAAAAAGTTCCATCCAAGGTTGGGCACATAGAGCCGGTTGCAAAACTCATATTTCAGAGACAAAAATCACTGAAAATGCAGCATCGCCCCCTCAATTCCTGCATCATAGTGTCTGGGCAAAATGGCACAACGGAGCTTGCCGGTTGCCATGAATCTGGTGCACTTTTGGAGGGAACGAATCGGCAAGTGTGGTGGTAAAAGAAATTGAATTGGCAGCAGATTTGCTATATTTGTTCTCTCCAACTCAGCCTCCATTCTCATTGATCTGATGGAACAGGGATATTATACACACACCACAAGCCGATTTGCACCAGTAACATCCATGAACCCCAGAACAGGCACCCGGGGACTAATTAATCATCTGCATGCAAATTCTCTTTTTCCAAAGCTGTTAAATGAGGGAAATTCCCAGTTTTTGGTTTTCAGACGTCTGTTTGCTGAGCTGTTTTCGGCACCGCTTAACACTCCGGAGAACAAATAGGTTTTCAATGTGGCTGCTTTCCCTGATGGTTGGAAACACTTGACCTTTAAAAAATAAACAAAACCAGGGGAAGAAAACGAAATGAACGCTCCAGTGACATCTCTCGCTAATGAGACATTGTGTAATTGGATACAAGAAGTTCTAGACAAAATCCATAAAGTTTTTGTCCATGGTCCAACTCTCCTCAATATATTTAATGAAGGACTTGAAGCTGGCACTCAACAGCGAGGATTGCCGCCCAAGGTTATGATCTCAGGATACTTTATCTGAGATGCACAATTCTGTCTCAAGGGAACAAAGTCCGATGTTATTAATAAGTCCCTGGGGTGGATGGAGATTCCTTATAAAGGAAGATTTGGTGGAACCTGTAGATAGAGTGTCAAGAGAATTAACAGTGAATGGGTGAAAATGTGGGAATTACCAAGCATAGGAGGTATAACATTAAAGAAATTGGCTGTCCATTGCCAGTTGGGTATTTTAACTGATGGGCGAATTTTTTCGCCAGGGGTGAATTCGCCTGGAGAAAATTCGCAAAAAAAAAAAAAAGTCGCACGTCGTTTTTGATGCAACTTGGAATTTTTCCGCCAGTTCGCGAATTTCCAGCGAAGCGAAACTGGGTAGATTCGCCCATCACTAATTTTTTTGATTGGCAGGAAGACCTGGGTTCAATTCCTAATTATAAATCTTACTTTCCTAATCCCCTGGGCACTGACATTTGTTTAATACCCAAGACTCCTTGAGATATCCAAAAGAATTGAGTATTATGTACTGAAAATGAAGATATCCCAAAATCCGTTGAGTTCAGTGGAAGTGGAAGAACCATTATTATTTTTGAGGTCAGTGACTCCAACTGGTGGAAAGAGAAAATCACAGAGTGTTGGACATTTCTTCATTCATTTGTCTTTGTGTCTTCAAAGGAGAGGATCATAGAAAATAAGCCAGTCCCAGACCCTATTTATTGATGGAAATTATTATCAGCAGCTTCAGAGATCTGATCCAACAGAACATGGATTCAATAGAACAGCAAACAAACAACTTTGTTCTGTTTCTTCTGCTCTTCTTGAAGCAGATAGGTCCTACGATCAATGAGAGGTTGGAGGAGATGAACAGGGAGCACTCCAAGCTGTAGTAACTAAATGTGAAAATAACAACAATATGTGGATGATATCCAGGAATTTCCAGCATTATTATTATTATTAGCTTGCATTTCTATAGCGCCAACTTATTTCGTAGCGCTGTAATTAACCACTGACATTCAGACCCCCAGATATCTAACTGCCACTTTCCTCCAAAGTCAACAGATGAGAGGACCTTTCCCAGATCCACTTAAAGTCAGTGATACTTGGTGGTAATTAAGCTGAAAAGCAAACCTGCCCAATAGATATCTGGCCAATTTTTGCCCAGATATCAGTTGGGTGGAGCAGTCGCGAAGACCCCATAAACAGGCAGATAAACTGACCAAAATTTGGAGATTTGGAGTGAATGGGCAAAATTGTTATCACAGCTCTTTGTTAAAGGGGTAGTTCATTAGCTCACATTTAAATTAACTTCATTACGATGTAGCCAGTATTATTCTAAGACATTTTGCAAAAATCCATGCACACACCCCTATAAATTATATATGCCCATATCTATACTAAGGGGCAGAATTTCGAATTAAAAAAAAAAATTGAAAATTCAACCACTGAATTTTTTTTAAAGGGCATTTTCAGTTGAAAATGGGTTGAATGGGTCCGTTTTTTGATCGAATAAAAATCGTTTGAATGCATTCTTCGATTCTAATGATTTTGGGAAAAATCCTTTAGAATTTCCAAAAATTTCAAAAACACTCCTTGAAGGTTCCAGGAGGTCCCCCATAGGCTAAAATACTATGCATGTCCAAGAAATCATCCAAGCCCCTCTTATAATCATTAGCAGCATCACAACATCACCCGGCAGTGCATTCCACAACCTCACTGTCCTCACTGTGAAGAACCACCTACTCTGTTCCTTTAAATGAAAGTCCTTTTCTTCTAGTCTGAAGGGGTGGCCTCTGGTGATCCTCTTTATGGGTAATATTTGTCTATAATGTCCTCTAATGTATTTAGTGTAAAGTGGAATCATGTCCCCTCGCAAGTGCCTCATGAAGGCAAAAAACATCTTCCAAAAAGGAACATCTGCCATTTACTTTTACATAATTTCAACAGTTTTTTTTCTTCAGATTTTTAAGTTCTTTGGGGCTTAATGAATACCAAAGAATTTGAGGGTTTTTTCCCCTCAAAAAATTTGGATTTTCCCCCTTCAAAACATGAACATAAAAATTTGAGGCTTAGATATACAAGTCCCTTAATGCGAAAAATAACTTAAAACAAAAAATGATTAAAAAATATTTGTATTATAACAATTTTTTTTTTCTTATAAGCAGTGATTATATTAATGGCTATTCTGTTTTGTAGCTATTGTAAACATAACTTGACTAGGTATTTTTGAGCAGAAATGTTGAAAACTGTACTCAATAGTTCCATCTTGTGTCTACAAATTAGAAAGACACAGAAATCATGCATGTAAGAAATCTGAACGCTATAGTATGTATTCAAACACTCAGGGGCAGATTTACTAAATTTACATGAAGGATTCAACGTTCGACCGAATTTCAAAAAGATCTGATTTTGAATTGCGGTAAAATTCGATATTCAAATTCGAAGGATTTTACTCCCCCTTTAAATTCGATGATCGAATTTACAATTTTTTTCAATTCGAAATTCGAGCCTTAGTAAATCTGCCCCTCAGTGATAAACAAGAATACTATAAAACACCCCTTACAAATACCGTAATGCTGAATATGGTAAATAAACAATATATAAAATTTGTTTAACTATTTTATTTTATTTATTTTTAAATTCAACTCAGGGGCAACTATTTACAGTAAATAAACTTTACAAACAAAGAAAATGGAAAAATATAGAAAATAACTGGAAATTAACATAAAAAGCACATATTTTACAAAAACAATTTTCACATACAATACTGTTAAAATGTGGTCATTTTTCAAAATTTTAATTTGAATTTTCACTTGGATTTCAGTTTTTTTTGCAGCTGAATTCAAGTTTTGCATTTAAGATCTATTAAGCACAAAAAACTGGAAATCAATTGGAATTGTAGCTGCAAAATTCAAGCTATTTTTAAATCTTGACTTAATGTGAAATTTGTCTGATTTATTGAAAATGATTGGTATACTGTTATATGAAAGTCAATGTTTTTTTGAAATTCAATTTTTTTTTATTTTGATGGAAAAATTTAAATTCCTTACTGTAGCATGGCTTATGGGATAAGCAAATTAATTAAATAATGGAAGGAACAATTTTAAAATACAAGATTTTATTAAGTGCATTATAAAAGAGCACATCATTTTATCAGATTATTTCATCTTGAACAGAATTATGAAAAACAGTGAAACAACATAATGACCCAATCGGTTACAATTGCAGAAAGGAAAAAAATATAACTGGAGACCTTTCATAGCGTTTTGAACCACGGTCTGGATCAACATGAAGTAAAGGAGAATGTATATGAGAGGAAAGCTGAAATATTTGATGTATATAGTGCATTAATATTGTGCAAGGAAATCATGTAGAATTACATTTGAGCACAGTTACCTTTTAAAGGAGAACTAACCCCCCACCAAAAGCCACCCATAAACTTTCCGACATTGCCCCCTCCCCATGATGTGCATTAGCTTAAAAAAATCTAACCCTTAAAGGGCAATGAAACCCCCAGGCGCTAACATGGAGGGGAAGGGGTAATGCCTGAAAGTTTTGGGGGGTGGAGGCTTTTGGTAAGGGGTTTAGTTCTCCTTTTGAATCTGTAAAACAAATGATGGAAGACAAATACAATATGCTTGGGCATGTTCAACCACTCTACCATAGGTGTCTGCTACATTTCCCCATTTTTAACATTCCCATGTCATGAGTTCAAAATTAAAGTACTTTTTTGTAAATGTATTTATCAGTAGATGTGGAAGCAAAATGACACCCAATTTATGCCAAAGCAGAATCGTGAGACGTGTCATGAAGTTAGAATATCCGATGTCCCAGATTATTGCAATATAATACAACCTCCGTGCTTTTTGGTGGATCAGAGACCTAGAACTAAAAAAACACAAACATTATTATCTATTACACTGGGAAATTCAAGTACCCCCCCCCCAATCAACGTAAAATTTTGATTCTGTTTAAAAACGTATATTGCTCAGTTAAAAAAAAACATTAGAAACACTAATTTTCAAATTAGCCTTGCGATGGAACTTTTTAGTTTCTAAGTCCAAAATGATGAATGTACAAGGGTGTAGGAAGAATAAAATTCATCCTTCTATTTGGCCTTTTTATGTGAATAATATTTGATAATGACAAAATGTAGGTAACCAAACAAGACACCACCAAACTTACCAACTAATTTAATGGTGCCCATCCCCAGGATCACAGAACTCACTGTCGTTATCATTTGCACTGAAATTAAAGAGAGACCAAAAATATGATGAGCAGATGAAACAGCTGCCTACACTATGGGGCCTATTTATTCGAATTTCGATTTTTTTAATTCTAAAACTGAGGAGCAAATTTACTATTATTCCCCCAAAAAAATTAGTTTCTACTCGATATTTGATTAGCATTCGATTTTCGAATGTTAATCGAATAGTTCTAGGCAACCTTTTCTTCGATGTTCGATCATTCGACGATCGAATACAAATTTTTTGATCAATCGAATAAATTATTCGACTGAAGGAATAAATCATTTGATAATTCGAATAATTTGTATGATTCGATCGATCGAAGACTTCGATCGTACAAATCCTATTCGATCAGGACTTAGCCTCAGAAGCCTATGGGAGTGCTCGACCATTCCCTATTCGATGATCGAATATGCCAAAATTCACATATTCGACCAAACGAAAAAATCCTACGTTCGAAATTCGTTCGAACTTTGAATCCTTCATGTGAATTTAGTAAATCGGCCCCTGAGTTTTTTATTTCTCTAAAACTCTAGAAATTTTAGATATATTAAGGAGGGTGACTTATCAAGGTTTGAATTTGAATTATATTTTCAAAAACTCACTTTTTTTTGTAAAAACTAAAATATAAAACTTCAGCAGGAAAAAATTTGAGAGTTCATGTAGTCAATGGGCGCTGTCCTAAATTCAAGCAATTTTTTTTGACTGACAAAATTAAATCTTATAAAATGACAAATATTGAGTTTTCAATTTTTTTTGAGCTTGTAAATTGAAAATGTTTACTTTTTTCATTAGAGTTCGAGTTTATTCGAGTAGAAAAAGACTCTAAAACCTACCTAGTTACATTTTTGATAAATAAGCCCATAAGTGTATAAACCATCTCTGTATGGAATACTTTCTATTTTTCTATTTCTAGCTGGACATACTGTACCGTAACATCTAAACCCACATTTCTATTCCAAGACCCTTTTGGTTTCTAGCAATGGGAAACCATAGGAAGAACATGAAACATTTAAAAAGGTGGCTATGGAATGGGAGCCTAAGAACAGCAGGAGTGTCTATCAAACAATCAGTACCAAATTTTGTGCACAGAATATTCAAGTCCATCAATGTTCTAAAGCTCTCTGTTCTTCTGTGATGTTCTGCTCTAATGTTCTTCTGGTTAGGAAATATATGAGATTTTGGTTTCGGTTTTTTTTTCCTAAGCAGAAGAACATCAGCCTCTTTCTTTCTTGACTCTTCCTTGACTACTTGGTGGTCAGACTGGTGGGAAACTGACCAGCAGGGGGCGCTGTTGGTATAAAATTAATTCATATTAACAGTACATGTATACCTTGTGGATTACAAAATATAATGAATGTACATTGCTTAGAATAGCACTTTCATTCATTGTAAATTCGCTTGTTTTAAATGGTTATTTAACCTTTAAGCACTAGTGATGAGCAAATTTTTTTTCCAGATATTATAAAAAAAAGAAAAAAAAAAAAAAAAAAAAA
>CM044444.1:101974244-101988650 GCA_024363595.1 Xenopus borealis
CAACTTTGAAAGCATAAATCATTTGTTTGATTAGGCTTGTGGTGCAGTAAGTTCATGGTGTATTTTGTATACTAAACATAAACATTTCTACCCTTATTATATATTTTACACTTTCCTTGCCCTATAAAGGGCAAGAGTATGATAAATCTCAAATCAAATTAGATAGCAGAAAAAAAAAAAAAATCTAATTTGAATAACTCCCTAGTTGAATTTCAATTTTGATCATAGAAAAAAAAAAATAGAAAATTCAAATTTAGAATTAAATTCCATAAGTGCCCTTAAATGTGTATGGGGGCTTAGGCATCAACTTTTTTTTTTTTTTTATAATTTTTATATACTGCGGACACTTTCCAGCTTTCAAATGGGGGTCATGGACCTCATCTAAAAAGTAAATAAAAAAAAATTCTAAGTTGTTTCACATGAGTAACGTCTCATACAATATATAGTATTGTTCTTGAATCAAACCACAAGCTTTACCAATGCAGGAAACCCCTATTAGCAGGATGGAAAGTTCTTCTAAAAGGTTATGATTAAATGGATATTGCTCATAGTAACCACTTACACATTATGAACTTATATTTTATCCTACCTCTACAGTATGTGCCGTTTAAGTATTTTAGGCTTCCCTCTTTGTTTTAATTAAACAGTAGTTTGTATTTGCTCCTAACCAAGTATAATTAATCCTTATTGGAAGCAAAACCAGCCTATTGGGGTTCTTTAAGGTTTACATGATTTTCCATTATTCTATGTATGAAGATCCAAATAATGGTTCTGTTATCCAGAAAGCCCCAGATCTCTTGCATTCTGGATAGGTCCCATACCTGTACGACCTTTTGCAAACTCAATGGTAACATTCGACAGTCACACAGTGGAGCCAGTAAGTTATTAATCGGGGTTTAATAACCAATTAAGACAATATATATCACATTGCAAAAATGCAATTAATCAAAATCTTCTGCTCTGCAGCAGTCCAACAAGTCAGTCCCGTTGCTAGAAGCCAGAATTCCATAAGCACAGGCTCCACAAAGAGAAGAAGAGAAGTCCATGGACACGGTGACCATTAATTGTCCATCCCCACTAAACTTGGCAACCATTTCTCCAAGCAGACTCATTGTCACTTTATGATCGGAGTAGTCAATGAGCAGATCTGGGAGCACAGTAAATGGAGGCAACATCGTTTCACCATTAACCTGAAGGAAGAAACGCACATCAGTTTAGTGGTAGATTCCCTGAACCAGGAGTAAATCACAGCCTCGGTAGACCAGTGTTTAAGCAGGTATCCTCCCTTTAAAGGAATGCCCACACACACACACACTGTATATGTAGTAGCCCCTCTAAATCAGTGGCATAACTTTTGAGGGCTGGGCACCCACCACCATTCTTACCCTTCTTAATTTCCCAGCAGTCCTCTGGATTGCAGAGAAAAACCCACAAGGAGAACAAGGGTAAGCATGCTATGGGGTCTGCTGTAGGGTAGAAGCCCTCATCTTCAGGTTGAAGTTTTACCAAGTCTAGTAAAAGCCTAGGTCAATCACCCACTATTGATAACTAGGTAGAGAATGGATTGTACCCCAAGATTTCCCTATTTAAGCCTCACCAGTTGAGGAATTGTAAAATACATACTGTATAGGTATTGACCAATCATTTTGGCCAAATGAAATGGCTCATGTTTAATCCTCTCACCTTTGCTTAGTCCATTGCTCTTCAGTGTACACTACTTATGAAGAACTCTTTACCCTCTCTCTGGTTCTAGTTCCATCTGTTCAAGTGACAGGGCCTGGTCCATGAGCGATTCTCAACCATGTGCAAAAGTGAATTCTAGGGGGTTCATCCCACTCTTAAGAGCAAGGGCTGGTATGGGTGATTGGAAATTGCCCAATATGCAGTGCTGTAGATCTACAGTATGGTGGTACCAGGATAAACTTGTGGAATAGCAGGGGGAAAGACTTCTGTACAACTGGGCCACTTTCTTGAAGGTTTATTTTAAACAATGTTCCATATTTGATCCGGTTGGCAAGATTAGTTTGGAAGTGGTTGGGATAAATGATTGGGGTGCTATTAATAAGCCGTTTTCCCCATGTTTAAAAACCAATTGCAGATATGCTTTAAAACACAGTATAGGCTACCACGTGGCTTGTACCAAGACACAATTAGACATGAAGAAAACATTTTATCAATAGTAAACACAAGATAAGGCAGTTTTCTAGAACCCTTAAGACAGTGCTGATGAAAGATCAATAGGGTGTAGCTTTAAGGAAACCCTATAAGCCACATCAGTTCCGCAAAACAGACGGTCTAGCTAGGAGAAGCCTTAAACTTAAGTCACCACACACTGTATGCTAGAACCTTAGCCAAGCTCAAGTGTGAGCACTGGAACAGTAGGTACTGATCATATTTTTTTGTATCAGAATTTTGTAATACGATTAATGAAGGTCATTGACTAAGAAAGACTTTGTAGTAGATTCTTACCAGAACTTCCAAATCAGATTTCACGGTGATGAAACTTTCGCCAAAGAACACATAAAACCTTTGACCACTTTGTAGAGTATGGAGCACAACTCGCAGCCACAACTTGTCTGAGGCTTCACAGGACTTCAGGATCTCATAGTGAACATCTGCTTCCAGACTCCTAGTCGCGTTGTTCCAAGTGACGATGCTCTGGGAGCTTACAGTGCACTGAAGAACATGTGAATTATTTTTGTTTTGCACAAGGACACTCACAGATTCTTTAGTTTAGGTTTATCACGAGCATTAAAAGAAGTTGCAATAAATGGGGGAGAGTTGAGTCAAGGTGTGGAAGAAAGGCTTAGACTTTGTTCTTAACTTTAGAGACTTCTGCAGTTAGACCCATTTTAATGCACATGTTCATCAAGAGTTTAGCATTGAAAGACAATTGCCCCAGATCACATTTCACAAACACACAACACCTACCCTGTAATTAAGGTGCCATGGTACCAAAGTAGATTATATAAGAGGAATAAGTATACCTACCTGTTTCCCAGTGCCCAAGCACTCTTCAGCCCTCACACAGTTTTGGCCATCCCAGTATAATCCATTTTGGCACAGGCAGCCCTCCATGCATGGATTTAGACATGTCTTATTGTTACAATCCTTGTCACAAAGTGGGGTGCATTCTCTGTATTCACTTCCAGGTGGGCAAGGAAATCCTTACATTTGGGGGGGGGGGGGGGGGGGGGGGAAAAAAAATCAGTTACAATAGACAAATGGGATAATCCTGGTCAATGCAAGCATTATGTGGTCTGTTATGAGTCAAGTCCTGAACTAGTGGGCTAAGTATGTTTCATATAGAAACGACTCTCTCCCTGGTGTCAAGACTCTAGGGGTCAGTAAACTACCACCAGGTCTGGATAACCTACAGATATACTGAATGCACAGTTCTCTTCTAAAAGCTCCAGTAAGTCTTCATACCTTTGGGAGAACAGCGATGGGCTCCATCTCTCCAGTCACAGGTTTCATTGGATTGACAGGAAAAAGGCTCACATTTCCAGTCATTATGCCGAGGGCAGGAACATTTCTGCTGACAGCCTTCTTCAATGACCTCATAACCTTGCTATAAAAGATGGGAAGAGAACTCTCAGGTGACATGTATTGCTTCTACCCAATGCTAAATACAATTTTATCAGACCCACATGGAGTACTCCTATTTAGAATATTAGGGCTGCCATCAGTGATCATGAAGCCCCCATACTTCTATGATAGCAGGGCTCTACTAATCTGTAGAGATGTATCCCATTCATGCCAAAACCCCACCACTCTTGCAACCATCTTTCCACCTTGAAGCTCTTTATATTTATACAGACTGTCATACACCCCCCCCCCCAGTAACCTCCTTTGATTTCCAAGTTGTCAAAAAGATGAACAAAGGCTTCACCAAAATGCCTTGAGAGCAATGAAAAAATGCAAGAGTTGGGACTAAAATTCCAGCTATTATCTTGGAAGTGGAACATCAATTGGCTGTGTGTGATTACAGTGAATAATTTGTTCAAGTCAGTAATCTGCTACCTAGCTCATGGCAGGTTTGTGAGGAGAAGATTGAAATGTACAAGTATTGCTTGAAGAAGTAGAGTTGTACAACGTATACCCTACAAGCTAATGTGATGAATGGAACTAGTGGTTAACTGGGCTGCCTTGCATATTGTTTGGCATCTTCTAAAATGAAGCAGCCATATAACTTCGAATTCGAATACACCCAAAGGCTGTAATCTGCAAACTGCATAGTTTAACCCTCAATGTCTCCTGGAGCAAGGGCTTGACCTGAAGTTTTATAGAATGTATTGGCTCTTCTAAACATCCCTGAAAACAAAGCTAACCTGAAGTTTCTATAGGATGAGATTTGTGAATGGTGACCCATTTGCTCTTCTAGATATGCAGAAAAGTAAAACTACAATGTGAATTACTTCATATATGGTTATGTCCTTCAATACAGGTCACCAGACAGTCTGTACTAATAACAAGTTCAAAGAAAATAAAAAAGTGAAGAACCCTTACAGGATAGTAGGAGCCATTTACAGAACAACCACAGTCCTCAATGGGTAGGCACAAGCCGTCTTCTTCATAAAACCCCTGGTTGCATTCACAGCCCTCCATGCACACCAAGTCACAGGAGGTTCTGTTGGGTTGACTACAAGTTGATTCACAGGGGTCAACACAGATCTTATAGTGACTGTTATCTGGACACACAAAAGCTGGGAAGAGAGGAGGAGCAGAGGATGAGCTTTAATATACATTCTGAAAAAAAAACATTGAAAGTCCCTCAGCAAAAAAAATAAAATAAATAGCGTCCAATCCTACTGCTACCACCCTTATATAATAATCAGGCACAATATAAAAAAAAAAAAATAAAAAAAAAAATTCTATGTCTGGAACTGGAGTCCCAGTTTTGTCCTGTATGCATGCAAGAACATTTTAGATTAAAGAGTGAACCCAAACTATACTATGGAATAGCCTGGCACTTTCCAAGTAATTGTTCTGACAACTTTTCATTAAAGCAGTACAAGTATGTAAAGTAAATAAATATCAGATACTCTGAACCTGGCACACCATGCAAATGCATTAATTCCAAGGCTAAATGAGACTACACGGCTATCCAACTTCTAAAGTAATTTAAATGACCCACAGGCTAACAAGGTTCTAGAGACTTCTGGTGAGCAGAAAAATAAAGTTGTGAAGTATTTGGCAAGAGATTTCAGGGACCTTGCCCTAAAGAGGTCAATCTGCCTTACCCAGCTCAAACATTTATTCAAGGACATCTAGCGCTAAACACTTTACTACAGTAGACCCAAAAGCATTATAAACTCACGGCAAAAGCTGTCATTTCGCCAAGGCTCTATGGATTGATTCTGAGCTTGACATGCAGCCATATAACTGTATAGACTTTGGCAAATTGTTGAGAGAAAGCCACCATTTTGGCACGGATGAGACAGGCACATGTCATAATAGGAGTAAGGGCTTAGCACCTCATGGCAGGCTGCAAATGGACCAACATTATCCAAGAGCATCTCACAGAGAATGGCACCCACTGAATCTGTTTCATTGCACTGCCTAGAACTTTGAGTGTTATTCAGAGTTTGGTCACCACCTCCCAGTTCAGCATCTCTGGGGATCACATTTCCACCAGTTGACTCATTTCTTGAGTCTGTTAGGTTTTCTGTTGATGCACACACGCCACAGGTGGAATTCAGGTAACTCTCTGGAAGAATGATGTACAGAAAGGAATTTCCATCATACTGGACTGTGAGGCCAAAATCAGTTGTCAGTATTACAAAGTGATCACTTTGGTTTAGCCAGACACTCCCTTGAATTAATACTGAAGGAATGTCAACTAGAGTTCCATTCACCTGTAGAGAACAAAAAAAAAAAAAAATTTAAGGATAGTGCTACAATGTTTTAGCAGCAAAGCCTGTGTGTACCCAAAATCTTTAGAGAGATATAATGGACATTGCCACTTTTAAAGGAATGTTTTTGCCACTTTAAAGTTTCTAAACCAGTCATATGCACTTGAGTTGAACAGTTGATTGGCCTAAATTTCTTCCAGTACCATTCTACTTAAAAACTTAATCATAACTGCATAATACAACCCAAGTTATAACCTCATACAAACAAGAGGAACTTGAGATTGATAGCATTGGAAAAACTTGGTGGGTCAGTGTTCAAATAACGGTTAAAATGTTTCTAAATGGATAGGTCTACCCGAGACATGAATAACTTGCTATTGAGCCAGTGAATGTAGTAACCCAAGTATAAAAAGATAATTGTGCCAGTAGGCCGACCTACCCAAACATGTAGCTGCTCCTTTTTCTCCATGACAATATCAGTTTTGTAGACCTCTATTTCAACTTTTTTCATCAGCTTTTCCTTACCATCTACAAATGTGACAGATACATTGTAAGTTGAATCTATAGAATTTTCCATGTCACAGGAATAGGCCAGGGTTATAACGTATGGCCAGTAAAGGTGTTCAAAGCCAAACTTCTTCCCAAAAGACAGATACCCATTTTTGCCAGAGAAAGCACAATGTATGTTCTGGGCACAATCTGATCTGTTTGGATAAAAGATACACTGTAGACTTTCCTCGGGTGCTTCAGTACCTGCAAGAGAAGCATATATTTGTCATGGTGACTCAAGTCATAGTTCCTAAAGATAAAAAAAAAAAGGACCTCACGCTTTTAAGCATCTAAATGCACCCAACAAATCTACAGAAGATAGCAAAAGGATTTGCCAATACTTGTCAACAGGGCTGCTCAGGGTCCGTACCACATTTGTAGTCTAATGGTAGCCATATACAGCCTAAAAGCTGCCACTTTGGGACAGGTTATTTGCTTAACATATGGGACGATTAGGTCTGGTGGAAAGTTGTTCAAGAATCTATTGGGCGGGTTTGAAAAGGAGAGGGAAAGACCATCAGAGATTAGCACTAGTCTACTCATTGGGCACCCTACCCCACCCAATATCTGGTGGAAAAAAGTAATCTAGGTTTGAAAAGGTGCGGGGGAAAAAAAAAAAAAAAAAAAAACCACACACCATTGTAGATAAGCACTAGTCTACCCAATTGGACCCCCCATCCAAACAAGACAACATTTTGTCTACAAGACACAGCCTTAACATAGAGAAAGTTGTATTTGTGGTACAAGCCATTAACTTTGGCAAAATAAAATCTTCATACCCATTAGATTACAGCTAGGGTCTCCATTTGGCACATCACAGTTCTGGTGTGATTGGCAGGAAATTGGATTGCATTGCCATTGGTCATAATGAGTGCAGTTACAGATTCGGCTACAGTTTTCAACTACCACGGATCCTTGCTGAAAGTGGAGAAAACTATTAAGCGGCATCTACTTTTTCTGCTTCAAGTTTGCACAACAGTCCACATACTGTGCCACCAAAATAAGGAACATTACGACAATGCATCATGAAGTACAATAGTAAAACAACCAGATACAAATTGAAGCCATTTTAGATATTGCCCAAAATGTGCAACCCATGACTTCTGGTTGATCAGTTGCAATGGATTTCTGTACTTTTGTAAGCAAGTGAACAGTCTAAATACATTTGATTCTATTTCAGACAGTGCAATCAGAGCATTAGAAATAATGGGAGTAGTTTCATTTAGTTGGCTCCATGTCTATGGGAACTGCTCAGTTACCAGGTTGACCATGTACTCAAAAATTTACATAATGGCAGCCTGGCCAACTTCCTAAAAATCTGGATAAAGGACCTGCAGTTGAGAGAATACAGAAATACTACCAATTGCAAGGATTGCAGATATTTCAGGTCACCACCACATTTTGGGACCACTCAGATTTTAGGTGGCTGAGGTACACCGGTCAAGCAAGCAAGTGCTGTGACATCAAGCAATTATTCAAAAGCCACTTACTGGGTAATAGGAGCCATTGGCAAAACAGCCACAGTCTTGAATGGGTATGCAGAGGTCACCTTGTCTGTAGAACCCAGGGTCACATTCACAGCCCTCCATGCAGATCATGTCACATGACTGAGATCCATTGGGTGCTTTACAAGAGGCTTCACAGAGATCAGCACACACACTATAATGGCTGTTCACTGGACAATCAAAGGCTGGTAAGGGAAGGTGGAAATTGCATTACTACAATACATCATGACTTCAGCAAGAACACCATCTCCTAAAGGGGTTATGGAGGTGGAGAATAGGAAGATCGTAAAAGTTAGTTGAAATTAAATGCCTTCGTACACTCCTAGGATCGTTAGATAGTTCAAAGAAAATTAAGTCTGGAAGACGCTCTCCCCCGGTAATATGTTAAGTATAATTGTATAGTCTTCCACTGAATGGGGGGTGCATTTAGTTATAGGTTTATCTACAGGGAATAAACCTTCACTTCTATGGTTACAGGTAGTGCTTGATACACCACTGCCCCTTTTTAATATAAAAACGATTTGGGGGTGAGGGGAGATATCATAAAGTTGACTTCTTGAGAAAAACTTTAGATAACAATATAGTTGGATAATTCAATCCTGTCAGGTCAGTATTCTGAAGCAAAATTTCATTAAGAAAAAAAAAAAAACAAACTCACAGCAAAAGCTATCATTCCTCCAAGGCTTTATGGACCGATTCTGTGCTTGACATGAAGCTGAATAATCCTGGAGAATCTGACAAACTGCAGGAGTGTCCCCAACAATGTCACACTGGTAACTTACACAAACATTAAAATATGAAGAAGGACTCAACACCTTATGGCAGGCTCCAAATGGACCATCTTTGTCCAACAGCATCCCACAGAACCTGGAACCAGTTTGCTCAAGGTCACTGCAATTCCAAGTGACCGGAATGTCATTTAAAGACGGATTACCCACTGTAGGAACATCTGTATTGTTTTGTGTAACTTGTGCGCTTGCCGTGCATGGTCCACAGGTGGAGGCCAAAAAGCGGTTTGGAAGAATAATGTAGAGATATTCTGCACCATCGCACACAACCGTAAGGCCAAAATCAGTTCGAAGGATTACAAAAACACTTTGTTCTAGCCAGATTTTTCCAGGAATCAGGACTGAAGAAAAATTAACTCTAATTCCATTGGCCTGTACATAAAGGAAATTTGTAAAAAAGTTAATCTAAAAAGTAGTAGGGAGAAGACTAAAAACTGGCAAATTAAAAAAAGGGATCCAATAGAAACTGAAGGTAAGGTCCAACATTTTTTTTAATCTACCTTTGAGGCAAGACCAGACAAAGTAGGACATTATGGTGAACCACCAGAAGATGTTGCAGCTGTAGCAGAAATACAATCTAAATAACATGGAGCAAACATTAAGTTCTTATTTACATTTGTCCAATAGTTCCCTTGCGTCTTCACACGTCTCATTTAAGAAAATTGCGTCACAGCATCCCATCTAATTAAAGTGTTCATCATTTTGAACAATGGAGCTTTGGTATGTTAATGAAAAGGTTAAATGCATTAAATGAGTTAAGATAACTTTAGATAAGTTTCTTCAATGAGCCCAGAGTCATGATGCATTCAACACAAATCCCAAGTGGCTGCATCTATACATAAACACAACCTGTTTAGGCAAGTCTGGTAATATTAGGGCCAACCAGAGTAAGATCACTGTTCTTGGTTGGATTGGGTTGAAGAATGGTCTCAAGAAGACAGATTAAGTAAAATATTAATTAAGTTTATTTTTGGCCATCAAGTAAAAAAGTATTTTTGTACCTCATATGGACAGGCAGCGGCCAAATTCTCATTAAAGAAAATGGAATTTGTCAGTTTAAGGTCATTTTGGAAAAAATGGCAGTTTTTTAGAATCTGCAAGGGAGGTCCAAAGTGGAGGCGGAATTTAAGACATAATGGCTCAACTTCAGTTACCAATAGCAATCACTTTAGTCTGCGTGGATCTTGGAGGTTCATTTGCCAGAAGCAACCACAACAGTTCAAAACAAATTGCAGATTGAACGTTCATAATTTAGCTTCACCACTAGGCCCTCACTTAGATGGTAGTATCTTAATGTAGATCCCAACCCACATCTTTAAGCACATTAAAGTTACACAATCATAAACTTACCCAAACATCAAATTTTTTGTATTGCTCGCTTTTCTCCACAACTATATCCATGTCATACACACTTAAAAGAATATATTCCATCGGTCGATCACTGCCTTCTGCAAACCTGATCGATATATTGTAGAATGGATTTGTAGAATTCCCTGTATTAGATGAGCC
Source organism: Xenopus borealis (assembly GCA_024363595.1). Classification (NCBI taxonomy): domain Eukaryota; kingdom Metazoa; phylum Chordata; class Amphibia; order Anura; family Pipidae; genus Xenopus; species Xenopus borealis. The sequence goes on from CM044444.1 coordinate 101,984,451, forward strand.
AACACAGGAATGGGCCACAGAAATGACATCTGATGTAGACAGATCAAATACGACTTTGTTCCAAAAGGAGATATAACCCAGTTTACCAATGAAAGCACAGTTTGTATAGTTGGCACAGTCTGGTTTCTCAGGATATAGTAAACATTGTAGGTCTTCTGAATGGGTCTTAAGTTCTGGAAGAAATATAGGTTAGCAAACAAGAGTTATGCCAAAGGGCACAATTAACTACTTAACCTCCGAGCCCGATGGGCAACTACCTCTGCTGAAATATCTAGTGGTGGAGCTTAGTAGACTAAGTCAAGCACCTGAAAGTCATACCAATGCTGTTCTCCTATGAAGATACAGTCCAGGGCTAGGCCCAAAAAAAAAAAAAAAAAAGTCAGCCATCTCATACCTTTTGGGTAACAGTCCTGAATGCCCTCCCAAACACCACAGATCTGATCAGGCTCGCAGGTAAACGGCTCACATTGCCATTGATCATAGTGAGGACAGGAGCATTTCCAGCGACAGTCTTCTTCGATGACCACAGTACCTTGCTTTGAGGCGAGAGAGATCAAGAACATTAAAACTGCCAACTATCTAGACTGGTTTCATGGCTTAACCTTTCCATCAAGATGATTTGGCAACATCCTATCCGACCACAAATGTCAGTCACTGAACAGACTATATGAAGAATCTTAAGGTTGTAACAATATACAGTAGTTTTAGGCTTGCAATAAAAAGACCCTTCTGTCCTCTAGTCAATTAATCTGCTACCAACCCTATCAGACTAAACATTGAGAGGCCAACAGTAAGGCTAATGCAACATAAATTACCAGCTGTGCCAAATGAACTAGCCCAACTGCACACCATCCTTTACTTGACAAGAAAGGGATGCTATGGAGTGAGGTGGTGGGTTTTTCCCTACCTTGAAGTAGGTTCCATTGGAAGAACAACCACAGGCTTCAATGGGTATGCACTCTTCATCTTGCCAATATAACCCAGCATCGCATTCACATCCCTCCACACATACCAAGTTGCAGGAGGAGGTCCTGTTGGGCGTTATACAAGTCTCTCCACATGGATCAACACAAACCGAGTAATGACTGTTCATTGGACATCTGAAGGCTGGAAGAAAGACAAGCACTATAATAGGATTCTTTAACTGTTGCACAAAGCCCTGTTTTGCCAAAGGATCAAAGTTTATTTACCCAACTCTATCCAATTATGTGCACTGGGTTAATGTCCTTTTCTAAAGGAAAGTGGTGACTATTCACATTGATTGCACACACTAATGTCCAGATTAAAAATCTCGCCGGGGCCAGTTTTTTTCTAATGCCCCTTGCATCCAACTGCCAAGTCAAAAGAGGGGTGAAGGGGTTAAAGTGTCAACTATGTGGTCTTTGGTGAGAGATGCTTCACAAGGGTAAATGATCAGCAATGCCAAAATCTAGGTTTGTTGAAGGCTTAGATTGGACTCTTCAGTAAAGTAGGGCATCTATGCCTTGTCCCAGAGTAAGAAAATAAGAGCATGAACAGAACTGGGTTACCGGTACCCCAAACTACATGGCAACTTACGACATAAGGAATCATTCCTCCAAAGCTGGATAGTTTGATTCTGTTCTTGACATGAAAGAGCATACTCCTGAAGACTGCAACAGACTGCAGTGATGTCTCCATCATTCTGACATAGACTTGATAGACAGGCCTCATAATACGGGTAAGGGTTCAGCATCTCATGGCAGGCTCCAAAAGGACCATCATTTTCCAACACAATCATACACAGACTGGCATCTGTTGAGTAATTTGCACTGCAATTCCAGCTGTTCAGTGTACCATTAAAAGATTTGATCCCTTCTCCGGCCACCACCCCAGAACTTTGTGTGGGCACTGCCAACCCAGCACTTTTAGTCACCTCTATTGTCATATTCATTCCTGCACAAAGGCCACAGGTGGAGTTCAGATAACTGGCTGGAAGCATGATCAAAAGATGCTTTCCACCCTCATGCAGGACTGTAAGGCCAAAGTCGGTTTTGAGCACAACTTCATGAGAATTTTCCATTAGCCAGACTTTGCCAGGAACTGGCTCTGCAGGAAGATCTATTTGAGTTCCATTTACCTGGAGATAAAGTAAGGATTGTACAACGTAAGCGTTTTCATGCTGCAGCGAGTGTAGTAGTGTTTATATATTTTAGGTAAAAAACCAATGCATTTTAAAGTGGTTTCTGATCTGGTTCCTGGCCTATGCAATCAGCCCATTCATGGAAGAGACTTACCAGCCGTTTACCCACTTTGCATAGCACCAGAGATTTAAAAGTCCAATATAGTCTCCAGTATGCTACAACATAAGGTTGTTTACAACATATTGACAGATACAGTTAAGAGGCCCCTGATCAGCAGAGCTTACAATCTAAAGTGAGAAGCAGCAGTCCCGTCATGTTCTATTTATAAAACAAATCAAACTGTGGAACGAGCTTTACCTGAAACCTAGCAAGATTCCCTTTACAGGATTAATAAGCAGGGTCATGGAAATCAAAGTGAGGCAACAGTATAATAAAGGGTATCTCAGCCTCAAAAACCAAGATAATTAATCCTTACTGGAAGTAAAACCAGACTATTTATGGTTTACATGATTTTCTAGTAGACCAGCAATGAAGAGCCAAATCACAAAGGTCTGTTATCCAGAAAGCCCCAGGTCTTTAACTTTCTGGATAATGAATCCCATACCTGGAAGTCAGATTTACAGATCAGTCGTTCTCCTGATTGGGCCATTCTGTTGCATTTTTATTGAAGTCATGGGAAAAGCTTTTTTTTTTTTAATCAAAGAACCATTATTGCTGTATGAACACAACCCTGATAATGAAGTGTTTATCCTTAATCATGTTGAAGTAAGTTAGGACGAATAGCAAAGATCCGAGTAACTTGGACTGCCCCCCTTTAAGTTAATACAATTTAGTAAGATACACAACAGACCTACCCAGGTTTGCATTGTCCTATTCATGACAATAGTGATTCCATACACACTGATTACCACTTCTCCCACACTTCCCAAGCCGTCAGACATGGCCGTTATATCATACACAGAGTCAGAGTTGCAGGAATCAGCTACAGAAAGAAGGTTTTCTCCTGGTGGCTGGTTAAATAGAACCTTCCCAAATGTTTCATATTGTGATGCACCATAGAAGCCACAAGTGATAAAGTTTGTGCAAATTGGCATCTCTGGCCTGAAGATACACTCCGTGTGTTCTGCCGGGTTTGGCCTTTCTGTGGAAGGGAGAAAATTAAAATCAATATTTGCAATAGACATTACATCTTATTTCATATATGTTCTCCACTAGTAAAGGACAGTACTGCAGACCAGTAGATAGTTACTAGCCATCTACTCCGTGTGCCATAGACAGTGTTTGAGAATTTTCTTGCATTAGATTTTAAAATTTCTGGTTTCCATTGCCGTTGGCATGGACAAAGTTATAGGATTCCACCAGAGACACCAAGTTAAACATCTTTAGTGATTTCGGGAATGGTGTGGCTTTCACCTTCAGATTTCTATAGGTTACATGTACACAGTGTAGAAGCAAAAACAGGTATGAGATTTGTTATCCAGATTGCTTGGGACAAGAGTTTTGTTTTTTGGATAATTGATCATTCTTTAGTTGAGATTCATATTTAAGTGTAGCAAAAGTCATGCAGACATGACAAACTCAACGAGGCTCATCTATCAACACTGGGCAAATTTGCCCATGGGCAGTTACCTATAGCGACCAATCAGTGAATAGGTTTTTAAAGCCAGCAGCAAGTAGAACAATGAAAGCAGCAATTTGATTGGTTGCTAATGGTTACTGCCCATGGGAAAATTTGCCCAGTGTTGATAAATGACCCCAATAGGCTTGTTTTGCTTCCAAAAAGGATTTGGGACCAAGTACAAGGTACCAAGTTATTACACAAAGAAATAATCTTTAAAAAATTGGAGTCTATGGGAGGTTGATGTCCCGTAACTCAGACTTCTGGAAAACAAGCCAATACCCGATAATACAGGGCTAGCACAGGAGCTTCAGGGAAAACTATTTACGGCTTTAGGTCCCTTGGCTGGTTTCACACCCTCTGGGCAACCAATAGAATGTTTTGCTTAGTATTCTACTTCACATCTTAGCTGTCAAAGCCCCAACCCTAGATAAATCTCCTACACATACTAATGTCATTGTAAGACCATGATCTAGGGGG
>CM044444.1:101990357-102015640 GCA_024363595.1 Xenopus borealis
AAAAAAAAAAAAAAAAAATGCTCAGGGGAGAACCCGGATACCCCAATTAAGTTTACATCAGTTAATTTTGGATTTAAACCCTGTTTAACAATTGAGCAATTCCAGGAGGTTTATATAATGCAGTTGAAATAGCTGCAAGTCAGTTCCTCCAACCAGAAAATTGCTCTGCTTCGAGCACAACATCAGATGACCTGTTTTTTGAGCAGATTCATATCACAAGACTTTCCAGAAGGTTTGTCAAGTATCTTAAAGGTCAATTTGTTTAATGTTGTGGTCATGGTACACTTTAAGCAGTTCCAACGGAACAGTCTGCAAACATCTATTTTAGAAGGGGAATAAAATACAAACTGTTGTATGCTCTGCTTACCAGATAATAGGAGCCTTGCTCATAGCAGCCACAGTCTTCAATGGGTACACACCTACCCCAGTCTTCATAAAACCCACCGTCACATTTACAGCCCTCTGAACACCTACTTTGGCAAGGCATGGATCCAGAAGGATCAGTACAAGTTCCACTGCAGGGGTCCTTACAAAGTGTATAGTTACTGTTTGTTGGACAATCCATAGCTGGGAAATGGAGAAATGTACATGTCAGAATGCAGGTCCCACATAAGTCCCATATAGCTTGCGAATTAATATGTATAGTCCCCTTGTAAGGCCCTGAGAGGAAAATTTAAAAGCCACACAACACAACTTGCAATTTCCAGTATGATAATGGGTGGATCAATCATTTTTAGCTGCCTAAAAATAGTAATTATTTTGAGCTCAATTTTGTATATCAAGGGTTAGATCGTTCTTGCACTTTGATTCACTATTGTTCCTTCAAATTTTGACAACAGCTTAACTTACCTCTCCTAGCCCTCATAATTGGTTAAAGTCCTCTAGGAACTAGCAGAATACATGGGACTACCAGCTGCGGAAGAGTGCTCCAATAATGGTCAAATGGAAAGTCTTCATAAAAAAGGCAAAATCTCCCTGGGCTTATTTGTATAAGAATATCCAATGATAGTTTGGGTATTTTGTGAACCATAATTACCATAAATCAATAGATAGGTATATTGGTCCTTTAAAACTAATTAGCAAGAAACCCTTGGTATGTTATCTGATAAGAACAAGGCGTCAAAGAACAAGGATTCAAAGTACAAAAACTTACGACAGAAGAACTCATTCCTCCATGGGTAGATTTTAGAACCAGCAAGTTGGCACATCATCGCATATCCTTCAATAGTAGAACAAATGTATGAATTGAAGCCACCTCCCATAAGAACATTCATCATGCAATTTTCATAGAAGTCTGCTGGAGAAACAGATTCTCGACATGACCTAAATGGACCCTCTGGATCCACAAGAACCACACAGTACTTTGAGGAATTGGAGAATTGGGACGTTTCATTTGGAAAGTCGTTGCTGAAAATTTGAACCGGAGTATCACACATCCCTTGTTCTGGGTAGGAGAGCCAGCTTGAGAGTGTGCCATTCATATCCAGCCAATCGTCTTCAGCATTTCGGTTAGCATTACCACAGAGGCCGCACATTTTCCCAGAGTAATTGGATGGGATTTGAATAGAAAGCAGTGAATAACTGAGCGAAATGAAAAGTCCGAAGTCTGTATTGACAAGAACAGAAGAGCCATGACTGACTGCAGAGATTTTACCATTGTCTAAATCAATATGTTTGTGTTGGGCAGTGCCATTAATCTACAGTGGAAAGAGAAGGGAGAAAAATAAAATAAAATTAGTCACTACTGTCAAAATTCCCCATGACAAAAATTTTAAAACACGTTCCCTACCAGTATCCCTTGGGCTTCGGTGGATAAGCTTAGTGTGTACCCATACACTTTCAGTTGAACCTCCTTTAGCTTGTACATTCTAGTGGCATCTTCAAGATCTCCCCTTACGTGCACCTCAAATTCAGTGGTCAGGTTATCCATCTTGCAAACCTTCGCCATGATGTACGAGCAGTTCACATTCCCATCAAGTGTGGCACCATCAAACGAATGGTAACGGAGATTATTAGACACCCAGCAGATAGGAGACTTTAGGGTGGAACAACCAAGCACACCCTGATTCACCAGGCACAGTTGACCAGAGTCACAAGAGTATTCCTCGCACACCATTGTGCCGCTCAGACATGTGCACTGCTCCGAGCAGTCATCTGTAAGCAAGGCTGCCCCTGATTTCAGGTACTGGCCATGAAAGAGACAACCACAGTCTTCATTGAGGACACAGATGTCTCCAATCTGGGTATAGCCTGATTTACATGAACAACCTTCTTTACAAGGCAATGGGCAAGGCAGTGGTAAAGTGTTATTACAAGTTTCAGGGCAACTGGACACACGCAGCTTATATTGAGCGTTGTCGGGGCAGGTTGGCTCTGCAAGAGAAATTGGGTTAATAGAACCTTCTTTTTCTTTAGAATTCTTAAATTCTTAGATATACAAGTATATTTTCTCAACTATTGTAGAGTGGTGGGTCTATTCAAGCCTAGTCTATTATACCAAGTATATTTTTCTCTATGGTTTATAGCTTTTAGAATGCAGATCTATTAATTGAATGTTAAACCACAAATACACCTGGAGTGGTTAGTCTAGATCATAGCAAAAACTTAAGACTTTACACGTGGGCCTTCTAAGAGCATGAAAGGCTGACCAGTCAAGTTAAGAGGTTCCTACTTACTACAAAACTCTTCAGTTCTCCACGAGTGAATCGTTCCCCCTGCTTCTTGGCATGCGGCCACAAAACTGCCGAGCGATTGGCATAGGGCAGCATGGCTTCCATTGTGCTGGCACATACTCAAGAGGCAGCTTTGGAAGTAGCTTTCGGTGTGGATATGTAAACGGCAATCACGGAAAGGACCCTGCAAATCTTTTATGATGCCACAGCTGTTAAAGGACTGATAGATTTCTTTTTCCATACCACCACATTCAGTACAATCTCCTGTGCATGAACTAACACAAGACTGAACTCCAGGGACAATGTCCGATGGTGCAGCACATGCCCCGCACAGCGCATTGGCATAGGAGAAAGGAACCCTCAACACCAGGAAGCCATTGCGGCTATCAAACGAAACGACCAGTCCAAAGTCAGTCTGTAGAACGATGGCATTCAGGCCGCTTCGGAAGATTTGCAATTGAGTGCCGTTAAGTACAAAGGGAAGGCTCACCGAGTGTCCATCCACCTAAAGAAACAAACACCCTGGCTTATATACACATTCAACCCCATCAATATACATAAAGAAAAATAAAACCCCTCATTAATCTTCTTTAACCCAGCCACTTTATGGTGTTATTTAGAATATACATATTATAAAGCAAGTATATTTACATTAGTTGGACATTATTCTTTTAAAATGCTTGCTTAGCTGTATTGGCACTGAAGAGTTGCCAAATGCTCAAAGACAGAAATAAGCTGCCCTCACACAGCCCAATATACAAAGCTTAATTTAAAGATTGTAGAGTGCAAGATACCCTGCCAAGCCCCATCATATGGTTTGTTTCAAAACCAGGCACCATGTTGGCAACTCCCTGCTGTTCCAACCTGCTCTGTGAATTGCATGAATTGGAACATTAGAACACATCCCATACCATAGCCAGTGGCGTGAGATTTCCAATTGAATAGCATGTACAGTTGGAAACACAAGTGTTGAGCTAATGCATCTTACAGAATTCCAACAAGCAAATCTGTCAATTTAACATATCCCATGTTCCACCAAGGCCAATAAAAGGCACACCATGCTGTGTTCATAAGTTAGGGTTTGTAGCGTAAGCTAGATACTATGGATTACTGGACTGGGGCAAGTTACTTATTACAGCAAAACCCATGTTTAGTGTTTTACCTCAGCGTGTCCTTCCTCATCTTGGCTTATGGTCACGGTTGTTCCATAGACTTTGAGGACCGTTTTGGTGTAGTTTGAGCCTCCTTCCTCATTGGTCTTCTCCAAATATAATTCAAAGTATTCTAGCTGAGGGTGCGAGGAGCAAAGTCCTGCCAACTTGGATAAGCAGGATCCTTGGAAATTGTGCTGCTGCCCATCAAAAGCAAGGTAATTCAGGTCTCCAAGTACAAAGCAAGAAAGATCTGGACTAGGGTAACATGACCAGGAGCCACTGACAAGTTCACAGCTATTGCCAACATCACATCCTTGAGTAGGAAGACAGTCCACTTTTCCTTCTGATCCAATGCACTGGCATTTCATACTGCAGTCACTGCTGAGAAATTCTGCTCCACTGGGATAATACCCTCCACTCCAACTGCAGCCACATTGGTTGGATGGAACACACGCTCCCATACTGAGCTGCAGCCCCTCGTCACAGACACAGGTCTCAAAGCAATTATTGCCGTCACATAGAGAGTCGAAATACTCTTGAGAATCCAGACAGACACTGGGATAAGATGAAGGGCAGGTTTCATAGTGACTCTGGGGCGGACATTGCAAATCTGCAAAATTGAATGAAAACCCCATTAATAAAGTAAGTTTAGAAAATATTTGATGAGAAAAAAACCAATTTGAAAACTTAAGCTGATTAGTTGAACCTGTTTGCACCAACTTTACCAAAAAAGGGGTGCAAGACATTTGATAATTCCCACTATATTTACTGTATGGAATAAAATGGATATTCCTATGGTAAGAGTCAGTAAGTAGCCCTAGTAAATAAGAGGTTAAAGCTACTAAAATCTAGATTTACCAAGGGAGTGCTCTCTATTGGGAGATCTTGGGATAACCCACCAGTAGGTGGTTTATGGGCCCATTAGTATTGGCACTGCTTTGTGACTCCTCCCACAGAATGGATAGCATTCTTATTTAGCCAAAAAAAAAAAAAAATCTCCAGAAGTTAGATTCATTCAACATTTTATTGCTTGGAGGAATTAATTTCCTAGCAGAGTTTGAAGACTTCATTTTTTTAGCAAATGGCACCCTATAGATATAGTGCAGAGCTTAATAGGCCTACACTGTAGTTACTAAAATCGGAGGGTTTTTTTCCCCTGCAATATGAAAAATATATATATTTTTTTGAAGTTTTTCCAAACCTGGATGAGAGGTTTGCACAAAACAGTTTGTTGTTTTTAAGCATTTACAGGTATGAATACCAGTTATTCAGAAATATAGGAAGGTCATCTTGCATAAACCCATTTAAAAAAAAAAATTAAATTATTCGTTGTGATCAAGTACAAAGGACGTTTTATTACAGAGGGAAAAAAAAAATAAGATCCTTACTGGAGGCAGAACAAGCCTTCTGAGCAGGCCCGGACTGGCAATCTGTGGGTTAGGGCAAATGCCAGATGGGCTGCTATAAGGTCCCATAGAAAGTCAGTATTTAGTGGGCTGGTGGGGACTGTTTGGGCCTCTATGTGGGCTGATTGGGCCTCTGTGTAGCTGAAATGCCAGGGCCTATTTTGATTCTCAGTCCAGTCCTGCTTCGGAGCTTATTTCATAGAGTTTTTGTATATTAGACCCAAGGTATCGAGATACTAACAGAAGAGACCCCTTATCAGGAAAACACCAGGTACAGTGCATTCTGGATAACCAGTCTATACCTGTACTCGGAAATCATCCCCCAAACCTCAGTTTGCAAATTTTAAAAACTTGTTTAATCTTAGAACTCCTTTACTTACCACATTTAGCGATGGAGCGCCATTTTGTTAGATCCACTCCTTCCATACCACAGGCACGAGCGTAGGCCTCCAATGCTGAGCAGGTGTCATTACCACTATCTGTACATAATGCATGAAGACAACTGTCTATAAAGGGCTTGGGACACAGCTTTTCATGGCAAGCCCGAAATATCTCATGATTCGCCATCAAGTAACAGTTTTGAGTGACAGAAGAGTTCACTCCTCCACATTCCTTCGATGTAATTGGATTGACTGGGCCACAGAGCTCTTGGTCAGCACTTGAAATCCAACTGTGTGTTTTTAGCTTCTGGGAGCCAGGCTCAGCACATGCACCAAACACTTTGCTTGAATAAAGGTTGAGGAGCTGAAGATGAAGGCCGTGCCCGTCTATGATCACGCGAAGCCCAAATGTAAAAGATATCACAGTGGATAGAGCGTGCTGTTGGATTCTTAGATTCCCGTGAAATAGAGTTGCCGGCAAGTAAATCAGTTCCCCATTCAGCTAAAGGGTTCATTAAAAATAAAAGTTAATATTTGATCATGCTTTGGGCATAAGTAATAGGAACACTTATGGGCAGAAAATGTTCTCTAGAGGGTTAATCTACATGAAAAGGTTATATGGAAAAAGGGCTTTTGCCATTGCTTTAAAAGCTTAATGCCAAGCATAAGAATATAATAACCAAAGGATGCGAGGAAGAAGCTGGGCTGACCAGCACGCCAATGGATCCACAGGACCAGGGAAAATTTGTTAATATATTGTAGAAATGCTTATTTCCAGTAGTGAAAATCAGAGCCCATGACCAAGTTCTCTAAGTGGGTGCGAAACGCGTAGGGCGCATAAGAGATGCAAGTATACATTTAACATGGAAAGAGTAACGTAACACAAACCTTCACCTACTCAATACATTTAACTTTGTATTAAAAAAAAAAAAGTAACTAGTTTTCTGTGGTCCCGTGGATCCTTTTGAGTGCCAGTCTCCCCTGCTTCTTCCATACATCCTTTGCCATACAACTCCCTAAAAATGGGGGGGGGGGGGTCTGTTGCACCCGAACCACTTTCACCATCTGGCGAGTCATTTTTCAGGTTTCTCCCAAAATAGAAAAAAAAGTTTTCAAAAACACCCCAGAGCCTAGCGCATCTCATGCTTACCTAGCAATCACTGTCACAAGTGCTTAAAATACCCATTTCCTTTAGGCCTACCCCACATTAAAAACCAGTCACACCCCACATTGAAAAGTTAACCACCATGGGGGCTGGTTTGTTTTAATCTAAATTATAAATGATGGAATGATAATGATCACCTATACTGTACCTGTAATTCAGCAGACCACATACTTGGCCACTACACCCATTAGGAGGTGCCACTGTTATAATGGAGATTGAAAATTCTGCATTCCAGCACTTTCATGTTTTAAGAGTCTATTAAGCATTACCTTAATTCTGCCAGACAAGTCCTCCGTCACCTCCACCATCTCTCCATAAGTTTGGAACCTCAGAGAGAATTCTTCTTTTGGGGACCTTTCCACACTAAAGGGCCAATCTTCACCTTTCATCCCAGGGTAGGCAATCAGCAGACTTGTGCAGTTTTGTGTAGATTGGAACATATGGCGGCCACTGAATGTGCGATAATATGCACCACCCCAGACCATGCAGGTTTGGTATTCAGCATAGCAAGTGGGCTGTTCCACTAGAGGGCAAAGGTCACCCTCGCAGTCCTCATCCTTGCACGACTGGAGCACTAAAAAAAAAACCCACGCAAATGTCAAGTCGGTGGAATTCCACATGAAATATGCATAACCCTTACACTGAACATGTTACAGATATTATTGCTTGGGATCAGGGGTAGAGCTAGAAGACATAGGCTCAACATTCATTTTGAGCCCCTTAAAAATTAAGGATTTTCTTTGTGAAACAGCTTATATCAAAATACAACTTTTCTTTGAGAACATTTAATATGCCTTAAAGGGCAAGTAAAGCGTAAAATAGAATAAGGGTAGAAATGGTGTATTTTGTATACTAAACAAACTTACTGCACCACAAGCCTAATCAAACAAATGATTTATGCTTTCAAAGTTGGCCACAGGGGGCTGTCATCTTGTAACTTTGTTATACATCTTTGTCTGACACTGGCACTGCACATGCTCAGTATGGTCTGTGCTGCTTAGGGATCGTCATAAATGATCAAAAAACAAAGCTGCTTGAGTTCTGCATGGCTGGTAAGTAAGGCAGGGGCTCCCCCTGCTGTTCATAAGTGAATGTTTCCCTGCTAGCAGTTAGGGACCGTCTGACAATTACTATCCTCAGAAGTAAATGAAGGGAGAATTTCACTGCATACAGTCAGGTTTCTTATAAAAGAATATACATATTTTATAATTAAAGTATATTGGAGATAGATTTCTTTCATTAACGAAAGTAAAAATTGGATTTTATTTCTTTGCCTTTCCTTGCCCTTTAAAGAAACAGCTCACCCTCACCTGCACACTTATCTCAATACTGTAAAGATACTTACCTTTATTTAGACATACTCCTGGTAACCCAAACACATGCATTTCTCTCCTGCCAATAGTGTATAGGCCAAATGTTATATCAAGATGAGATATTATATTATACCCGGATGTACTGATAAACATTAGGCCCCAGAGCAGGTCCGTGCCATTGAAACTGTGCCAGTCGACATGTGGCAATTGCGCATTATTATACCGTAGCCCAGTGGCGCGGTCATTATGCACGACTAACATTACAATGTTGCTGTAGCCAGGCATCAAAAACAGGTAATAGGCAGTACAGGTATCTTTAGTAGATGGGACATCAATCAGAAACACATCAAAGCTGGTTGAGTTGTAGGGTCCACCATATCCATACAATGAAACCATAATCGGAGCAGCGCTTAATATTTCCATTGATGCAGAAGAGTCCGTTGAAAGCTTTTCCACATCCCCAGGAAGCATGTTCTTTGTGAGGAGGAAGCTACTGTTTCTGATTTCTATCAAAGTTGGGGAGGCTGCCGTGATATAGAGCGTGTTGGAGGTTCTGTGAAATTCAATGGGTGGAACCACAAAATGAAACCCCCATGAAGCCACTGGAGGGAGTTGTAGGCATACATGGTTGCAATGGATCAGTTGATCAGCACAACTGTGACCCGAGAAGACTCCGACAGGCTCCTGTGCAACTAAATGGGTTCCTATTAAACTCTCATTGCTTTGAAGCTGTACAGATTCCCATGGACCAAGTATAATACTAAGTTGCTCTCCAGGACTGTAGCTCAAGTCCTCAAACTGCACATATCCCTCAAGCTCAACCTTTATCTGATTCGTAATGGGGCCGTTTACGATTGCCATCTGGGAAAATGTGCCTGTGGGCCCATGGTCAGGTGTGACAATATAGTATTCAGTTGCCCAAGCCATAACTGGATAAACAAGGAAGATGCTGGTGGAAGACTTCTTCTCATTTGCCGCCGATACAGAAATGTCCTTGTTGGAGGCTATATGGATGGTCATGTTTGATCTGGAACAATGAAGGATCTCCAGATCTGCTGGTAGTTCCACCTTTGCAATAGAACCATACGATAGAGAGACTTCTTTCTGAAAGCTTCCATTTGGAAGCCAGACTTTGACTTGAGTATCAGAGAAAAAGCCGGTAAGGAAGACTTCAAGATGCGTCATACCAGTGTTGGGAATGTAGTTTTGCATGAAGACCAAAGCAAACTCCTTGCCAATGGGATCAGAAACAGCAAGACCTTGAAGACAAAGGCAAGGATATAAATTTGTATAAATAGAATATGGCGGATACGGAGACAAGGGCTGAATAGTTCGCTCACTTTACATTGAACAAGTTCCCTGAACCACAGGTGCCACATTTATATTGTAAGCAAATACTCCAAGTACTTCTCTGCCCAACTGATGGTTTAGAAATAAAGCTAGAGAGATATCAATATACAGGTACGGGACTAGTGATCCAGAAAGCTCATCTTTCTGAAAGGTAATCTCCCAAAAGCAGCATTTTATCCAAATAATTCAAGTTTTTAGAAAGGATTTCATTTTTTCTGTGTAATACTAAACAGGAGCTTGTACTTGATCCCAATGAAGAAATAATTATTGGAAGCAAAACCAGCCTATTGGGTTTATTTAATGTTTACATGATTTTCTAGTAGACAAGGTATGAAGATCCATATTAAGGAAGGATCCCTTATGTGAAAAACTCCATGTACCACACATTCTGGATAACAGGTCCCATACCTGTATATACCTTGAACTACAGATGCCACCACCATTCATGCTGAAAGGCTTTAAAGTTTAATTGGCAAGTTTGGTTCCTTTAGATTCCCCACTATAACAGCACAGTTTGTCCCATAGCAACTAATTGGCTTAAGGATCTGTTATCCAGAATACTCCAGATCTGAGGTTTTTCAAATAAGGAATATTTCTGTAATTTGGAGTGCCATGTAATGTAAACATTAATAAACCCAATAGGACGGTTCGGTTTCCAATAAGAATTATAGCTTAGTTGGGATCAAGTACAAACTACCGTTTTATTATTACACGGGGGAAAAAAAAAAAGTTTGAGAGATGACTTTTCTGGATAACGGATCCTATACCTGTACTGCAATCATAAAAGAATTTGATTGGAGCTAGTTTAGGTCATAATACCAAATTTTTTCCCAAACCCACCAATGTAAGACCAGTTGTTCTAACCCAGCACCCAGGCTTTAAATTAACTTTTTATTAAACAGATTGAACTCCTCTTAGTCTTTTTGATCAGAACTAGTTAAAGGCTCAGCAGGTGGGGCTTTGGCTTATTACTGGGCTGATGGGCAGAACAAAACAATTGGTTGGAAGACAAACTGACAGTTTTAGTTTCATTAGCAAATCCAAAACACATTCAGTGGACATTTTTTGCAGGGTTAAATGAAAGTTAATTTTAAGGGATGGTTCACTTTTAAGTTAAATTCTAGAATTATTCTATGCAACTTTTTTTTTTTTTTTTTTTTTTTTTTTTTTTTTTTTAATTGTCTTCAGGCTTTCCAATTAGGGTCACCGACCCCAAAAACAGAATCAATGCATGGTTGCTAGGGGAATTTGGACCCTGTAACCAGATGTCCAAAAAAAGATCAGCTGAATGAAAAGCTATATAGCTCTCAAAAGCCACAAATAGCCACAAATTTCCGCAGAATATCCCACTCTACAGCAGAGTAATAGTTTGATTAGTAGTGAAGTCAATTTAGAAGATGGCTTGTGCTGGTTTTACATGGGATGCTGGGAAATAAAGTTCAACATCTGAAGGACTACAGGATAGAAATGGGGGGCAAAGGGTTGAGTTACTATTGAAGTAGTTTGAGGAGGGATAGGCCACATGAATATCCCAGTACAATTGTAGTAACTTACTCACCAGACAGACAGAGAGCAATAAAAAGGATAGGGGTCCATGTCACACCCATTGCTGCAAAGAGAAGGGAAAATAAAGGAGATTAGAGGGAGCAGAGACTCATTGCACATTTATATTCTCTCAGCCGATTATACTGGCAGGTAAAGGGTGAACACAAGGAAAATCTCATGGTAAAACACAAGATCATGCCAAGGAATCCCCCCCATTTGCGTTTTACTTCTCATTTCTCAGTGTACAACCGGCCTATAAAACACCCCCTGCAGGACAACGTCAATGGTTTGCTCTACAGCATTAATTTAAAGAAAATTATTTAAAACAAAGCAGAATATTCCCTTATGTGAAAGGAGAGGGTTAAGCAGAATCATTAACAAAGCAGCAAACACTCCATAGTGAAATCCCTCAGTAGCTGCACAATCATTCCCCCCAATACTCACTTCATGTTCTTACCAGCAGTGCAGTCAAGCAACTCTCACTTACCCGTTACCTTTATTAACCCCAGATAAGCCCGCCTCCTCCAGGCCTATATTGTTAACCCTTTCAGTACTAAATAGTTCAGGCTGCTGCCTCTTTCCTAGGGCCCTTACACACGGGCGTTTTTGACCTGCGCTCCCTTGCGTTGCGTTTGGCTGCGTTCAGCCGCAGGGGAGCGCAGGTCTAGACGCACCTCATTTTTTTCAATGAGGTTCTACCCACGAGACGAGTGTAAGCGCCGAACGTAGATTCAGACGCAGCATATTGCGTCTGAATCTGCGTTCGGCGCTTACACGCATCTCGTGGGTACAACGCCGTTGAAACTGAAAGGGAGCGCAGGTCAAAAACGCCCGTGTATGTAGGGGCCCTAAAATGAACTGCTAGTAAGACAAAAGGCGTCAGTATTCTTTGTGTTCGGAAATTTTGGAATTTCAACCGCACTCTGGTTGCTAAGGGTTCGTCATTGCCAACCAGGCAGCAACTTGGAAACAGGAATGGATGCTCTTTTTCTTAATAGAAAACTAGGCAATTAGGCAAAATTTTTTTTTGGTTGCCAGGGTCAGTGACCATAGATACACATTACAAGTAGTAACTGCAACTGCACCAGTGTCTCTTGTGTGAAGGAGAATTTACAAGGAGTAGGTTATTCCCACCAACAAATATCTACCCTGGACTTGTTATTTAACTGGCCCCTTTAAAATCAATCTCATATAAAATCCACATGCTGCATGGCTGCCTAGCAGTTTTTTAAAGCACATGGTGCTTATACAGGTATAGGATCCGTTATCCGGAAACCTGTTATCCAGAAAGTTCTGAGAGAGGTTGTCTCCCATTGACTCAATTTTAATTAAATGATTTCCTTTTTCTGTGTAATGATAAAACAGTAGCTTGTACTTGATCCCAACTAAGATATAATTAATCCTTATTGGAAGCAAAACCAGCCTATTGGCTTTATTTCATGTTTATATGATTTTCTAGTAGACTTAAGGTATGAAGACCAAAATTACAGAAAGATCCCTTATCCGGAAAAAAAAAACTTTAAAGGGCTGAGAGCTGTAGTTCTACCAGAATAATGGGGCCTTAAAAACTCTGCTTTACCCTCAACCTGCTCAATGTATAATGCAATAAGGGTTATTTTTAAGTATGATTTACACAGTGGGATGTGAGCTTGGCTCTAGTCTTTATTTCTCCAGTTTGGAATTTAAAGGATCTGGTTGCTAGGGTCTCACTAACCCTAGCAACCAGAGTTAGATTGGAATGACAGACTGGAAGATGAATAGGAAGGGGCTAGTAGATATAAAAAAAAAGAATACAAACCAAAATCTACCCTGAGAATGAAGTAGGCTTTGATATTATTACTTTAAAAGGAAGCAGAAAAGGGAAAAAAAAACCCGATCATGGTGGTTACGGCTGCTGAAGTTGAAGAGAAAGAGGATGTGGAGTAGACTTCAGTGACGACTTGTCTGGCAGAAGTCAAACCACTTCTTTTTGACTGGTTGCTATGGTGACATTTGCTCTTTTGGGGGTATTATAATAGAATGCTCAGCACCAGGCCTAGTAACGCATAGCAACCCAGCAGGCATTTGCTTTTAAGCAGGCGACCAGTAAATGCTGCTTGTTTTTTTGTTGCCATAGGATATTAGACTTATCTGTCTCCAAGAGTTACGTGGGAGAAGACTAAACATGGCATTGCCCCTGGGCAGGGGCATTTTTTTATTTACTAGGGGAGGCTTGCAATGCAAAATGTAGCCAGACTGATCATTAATACGCAGCGTAACGCCGTTAAAGGGCAAGGAAAGTGTAAAATAGAATAAGGGAAGAAATGGTGTATTTTGTATACTAAACATAAACATGAACTTACTGCACCACAAGCCTAATCAAACAAATGATTTATACAAAGTTGGCCACAGGGGGCTGTCATCTTGTAACTTTGTTATACATCTTTGTCTGACACTGGCACTGCACATGCTCAGTATGGTCTGTGCTGCTTAGGGATCGTCATAAATGATCAAAAAACAAAGCTGCTTGAGTTCTGCATGGCTGGTAAGTAAGGGCTCCCCCTGCTGTTCATAAGTGATTGTTTCCCTGCCAGAAGTTAGGGACTGTCTGACAATTCCTATCCACAGCAGTAAATGAAGGGAGAATTTCACTGCATACAGTCAGGTTTCTTATAAAAACGCTACATATTTTATAATTAAAGTATATTGGAGATAGATTTCTTTTTCATTAAAGAAAGTAAAAATGGGATTTTATTTCTTTGCCTTTCCTTGCCCTTTAATGTATGTGCCCAACCCGTCTCG
Organism: Xenopus borealis; assembly: GCA_024363595.1. NCBI lineage: Eukaryota > Metazoa > Chordata > Amphibia > Anura > Pipidae > Xenopus > Xenopus borealis. Next base: position 102,004,124 of record CM044444.1, read on the forward strand.
TGAGAGTTTGGCCGCCATATTGAAATTACGTGGCGTCTTTCAGTGAAGTGTATTTCCAAAACTGTGGACCCCATAGAGCTTTTCCTTGGAGCTGCTTGAGGGAATGTAAAACAATGGCTGCCCAGTTTTGTATCTCCATCCAACTGGTGTTGTGACTACAGAAGGAATCCACATTCCACATTTTGTCATCTGTCACATCTGAGAGTTTTTTTCTTTTTCATGTCGTCATTAGACAAGACTATATTTCAAAGGAGTCACAAGTTCTCTTTCAGGTCTAGCAAGTCTTTCGTGTCTTCATGTGTCTGTTCAGTGGGGTCACCTACTGTTCTACAGAATTTTTGGATGACGCCTGTTTTTAGGAAATTCTGTTGAACTTATAACTCAGGTGGCCAAAGATCCCATGGACCCATCACATCAGTTTCTGTCATGTCCTTGGCATGAAGATATTAGGACTAAATTAACACAGAGCCAGCGCCTGAACCAAGAACGGCCTTCAGAAAAGTCATAGATTGATTTTGCCTAAGGTTTCCATGCTTGGCACAATCTATAATTCATATTACAAAGATATAATTAAATATATTGAATTTCAGAAAACTCACCAACAACCTGCAAGCCTGGGCAAACCTTCCACTAACCTTATGGGGGAGAGTTAACCTTTTTAAAATGATCTACCTCCCCAAAATCCTATACCCCTTACACAACACCCCAATCCATATCCCTCAATCTGTCTTTAAAAGGATCAATCGCTTAGTACTCCCATTTCTCTGGAACCAAAAAAACCCTAGAAGAAGTAAAAGAGGATGGGGGTCTAGCCATGCCTAATTATCAGTTATACTATCAAGCAGCCCAACTATACTTTTTACACTGGTGGTATCATCCAGATCCATATAACCCCAATATTGCATTACAAGCCACATTAGTAGCGTCACTAGAAGGCCTACAAAACCGAGTGCAGATGTGGGCACTCTTGTTGTGTTTGGTAGCCGAGGATGAGGAGAGTCCACAACTCTCCCATCTACAATTACCACACCCTGTAGAGCATGGACTCAAACCTTGAAAATCCTCAAAAAGGACCCCGTGAGACTTACCAGAAGCCTCCCATTATGGGGTAACTCACACCTCAACCATTTCCGCAAACTGGAAGACTTTCTTTATTGGCCAAATAAGGGTATCAAATACCTAGGAGATCTACAGCAAAATGACACCTTTATTACTCATGAAGCACTCCAAGCTAAATGCTACACACCAAATCTACCATTATTCAGGTATTTTAAAATTGGGCACATATTCAAAGCCCAATTTGGCAACCTTCCACTCGCACCTAACTTGACAATAGAGGAAACCCTAGCAGTAGAACTACCCAACAAACTGGTGTCCAAGCTATATTGAAACATGCCCACCTGTACCCTTTTAATCTAGCACAAGAAAAATGGCTAGAAGGTATCCCCAAGCTGACCCAAGATGACTGGGATGAATCCACGTGAAATATGTATATTAGTTTGAAAGCAAAACCAGATAGACTAATTCAATGTAAGGTCTTCCACCAATTATACATAAACCCCCTAAAGAAGATGAGTAAGAGAGAAGATGAAGCCTGCCCTAGGCGTCGAACTCATGCGGCCAACTTCTTACACATGATCTGGGGATGTCCAGCGATAGCAGACTTTTGGTCGCAAATTACGATAACATAATACACTAGACTACCCACAAGTACTTTCCCTCATGGTATGTCTATTGGGGATAGTGGACCAATTGGTACCTATGAGATATGCAAGATTGTGGCTTCGGGTCCTGCTCTTTTATACCAAAAAATGTGTAATAATTAGTGACGGGCGAATTTATTTGCGAATAAATTTGAGAAACACCAGCAAAAATTCACGTGTCGAAAATTAGCTGGTGTGGAAAAAACGCGCGTCAAAAACGAGACGCGTGCTGTTTCGTGCATTTTTAGCCAATTTGCTAATTTCTTTGGAAATTCGCAAATTTTTTGGCGAACCGAAACGGTATGGATTCGCCCTCACTAGTAATAATGCATTGGATGGGGCCCAACACAATCCGACCAGGTTTGAAAAAATATGGAGTCCCTGGTGGGAGTCAGGGCCAGGGGCAGAACCAAGGGATATGGAGGTGCCGGGAATGATGTGTTGCATGTGCAAAACTATATCTTTTATTAATGCTTGCAGAGGGGAGTCCCCTGCTTCCATTGAGAGAATAAAACCAGAGACAAATGAGATACAAAATACAAATGTTTATTGATTGTATTGTTACAAAATAAAAATAAATAAACTTTTCCTTTAAAACAAAAAAAAAATCAGTGAGTGAGCTCCAACATGGATTGGTGGGAGATCCTGGTTAAAGTCTTGGGGGAGTCCCTATTTCTAAAATGCCCTAGTAAAATACAAGATTCTGCACCTTCTGCACCTTCCATCAGAGTAACTCCATGAGCATGTGATGTGAGCACAGCAACAATACTGATACTTTTGCTCCTGGGGGAATGCACAACATTTTGTGACCCTTTGTAGTTCCAAGATAAAAAAAATGGAAGTATTACTGAAAGTTGTTGTGTTTGGTAGCCGAGGATGAGGAGAGTATAACAGTGCTTTATTAGCAGGTTCATGCAGCCCTTACATAACAGCATTAAGACTTACTTTCACTTTCAAGTTCTACAGAAAGTCCTATGTATGCACAGTGCCACCTGCAGGCCATTTGTATGAACACCACATATTCCCCCTATAGTAGGAAAGCATTTGGACAAATATATAAACAGTAACAATTAAACCATATGTATCTTAAAGGACAAGGAAAGTGTAAAATAGAATGAGGCTAGAAATGGTGTATTTTGTATACTAAACATAAACATGAACTTACTGCACCATAAGCCTAATCAAACAAATGATTTATGCTTTCAAAGTTGGCCACAGGGGGCTGTCATCTTGTAACTTTGTTATACATCTCTGTCTGACACTGGCACTGCACATGCTCAGTATGGTCTGTGCTGCTTAGGGATCATCATAAATGATCAAAAAACAAAGCTGCTTGAGTTCTGCATGGCTGGTAAGTAAGGGCTCCCCCTGCTGTTCATAAGTGATTGTTTCCCTGCCAGAAGCACTAAATGAAGGGAGAATTTCACTGCATACAGTCAGGTTTCTTATAAAAACCCTACATATTTTATAATTAAAGTATATTGGAGATAGATTTCTTTTTCATTAAAGAAAGTAAAATGGAATTTGATTTCTTTGACTTTCCTTGCCCTTTAAAGTGAAATTTTGCCTCTTCGATCATCGAATATCACATAGTTTGAATACATCGAATGAACGTATATTCAATCATTCGATCATTCGATGATCGAAGGAATAAAAACTTTAAAGTTACTTGACTGCCTACTTTGGCAGATTGAACCTTCCGAATTGCAATAGAAGCCTATGGGAAGCTCCCCATAGGCTTCAGAGACAGAGAAAGTCCCTCTCGAATACCATTCGTACGATCGGAGCGTTCGATCGTTCGAATCATATGAATTTTTCGGGCTCTCAAAGGAAATTTCACGATTTTTTTGTGAAATCGAACGATCGGTATCCGATCGTACAAATTCATCAAGAAATCGGATATCGAGCAAAATGATAGCCTAAAACAATTCGATATGCATTCAGTGTTTGAATACTTATCGAATTGTGAATTTGGTCGAGCTAATTATGGGGAATAATGGTAAATTTAAACCTGAATGTGATTATTAAATATTGAGATAATTTGGACATGCCCCTGATTCAACTGGTCACCCCTTTGCCCTCTAAAGTCACACATACACACAGAAACACACACACACATTTGAAACCTCATTTAACTATTAAAAGTTGAAAGCATGAAAAAAGTTGAAAGGGGTGCCCAGTAAAGATTGTAATTGGTTATTTGGTGGCCTCTATGTGGGCTAGCCTCTATGAGTACATGTAGGTCTGTCTGGCAGTTCACATGGTCATTATGGCTCCAAAACTGGCCACCAAGTCAGAAATCCAAAAATAAGCGCCTGCTTTGTGGCTACTGGGAGCAACATCCAAGGGGTTGGAGAGCAACATGTTACTCATGAGCCACTGATTGGGGATCACTTCTATAACAGCTTCTCACTGCCCTCTGCCCTATCGTAAAGCTCAGGTGCACATGGATGTCAAAAATGCCCCCCCCCCTTCTTTTTATTATACTTAGATTTCTACAGAAAGTTTGTTACATATCACTGCCTGTCAGTTTTAATTTTTCCCTGTTTGTCAGTTTTTACATTCCATGTTTTTGAGCCAGTTACCAGTGAATCTATTTTTGTGTCTAATGATTTCACAAACCAGCTATTCAGGCTTTTCTCAATGCTCCTAAGCTGTTATTATATCATTTTTTAGAGTCGGATTCCTGAGATAAAGGGTTGATTTACCTGTTTTACTGAAGAATCCACTTGGTAATTCGTAGCAATATGAATAACAAACATGCATGAAATAAGTGAGAGGTGGGTCACTGGTTCTCTCTTCCACTTGTGCTTGACCAGAATTGCAAGTGAAACTCTGAGCATTTGGCATTGATTATTTCATTGGCTTGGCTCTCAGTTGGGCATTTGGCATTGATTATTTCATTGGCTTGGCTCTCAGTTGGGCATTTGGTAATTGATTATTTCATTGGCTTGGCTCTCAGTTGGGCATTTGGTAATTGATGATCTTAGTGGCTTGGCTCTTAGCTGGGCATTTGGCATTGATGATTTTATTGGCTTGGCTCTTAGTTGGGCATTTGGCATTGATGATTTTATTGGCTTGGCTCTTAGTTGTTCATTTGGCATTGAATATTTTATTGGCTTGACTTGGTTCTTCATTAATGGGAATTTTGCAGCAATAACCATTTCTGGACATCCTGAAATATTCCTGTTGACTTTTGAATATTACATCTCCCAGTGGTTGATGGGACAACAAGCTCAACAGCCAAAAATACCACCATTTGCCAATTAGCTTTTAAGAGATTTTGGATATTCAGCAATAAATAAGCTCAAGGAAACTGCCAGCTATAAGGAAGAAAGATGGACCTGTGTGAATTAGATAATTCTGGTTTGTAGTCGTTTCAACCCAGTTTTTCCACTTGGAGGAATGACAGGTCAAAGGGCTCATGCCAATATTCTCCCAAACAGCCCTCAAAGGAAAAAGTGGATTCCATTAACTGAGTTATCTTAGTGAAGCTGTAATGACATTCCGCCTGTAGTCCTTAACCTTCTCAGTCACATATTCCTTTGTAAAACCTGTTTGCAGTTCAGCATTACTTTCACCTTTGTTTTTCTCTGTGAAAAGTTTTTATGCAATGGAGGCATCCTTTTCTGGGTATTTTTTTCTGAGTGGGTGCTACAATCTGAGTAACTTCAAACAAACACTGCCACCCAGGGGTTCTGCCATGTGTGTAGTGCCCAAAAGGATAATATTCAGACACCATGTTTTTTTTTTACCCACAATGCAGTGACAATTCCATCATTATTGCAACCAAGTGGCAAGTTGCATCTGCCATAATTGCCCCTGCATTTTCCTGGTTTGCCCATTGACATAGCCCATAGGAGGAGCCTGGAAAATTCCAGTAGCTTGAAGGTTCAGGGTTCCTCTGCATTGATAGAGTTAGAAGAAGAGGGGGGTCATTCTAACTCACACATTACTATAGGGAAGTTTAAAGAGCTCTGCACTGTTAGTTGACAGGATCCCTTTAAATGATTTTTAGTAGACTTAAGTTCTGAAAATCCAAAATACCAAAAGATCCCTTATCTGTAAATCCCCAAGTCCCAAGGATTCTGGATAACAGATCCCATACTTGCATTTCCATCCAAGGGAAAATGCAGTTATTTGTTTCCATGTACTTCCATGAAACATATTTTATGCTCATTTTAGGGGAACATTTATCAAAAAGTTTACAAAACCTTTCCAATATAATAAGTGGTGGTAATAATTCAGATTATATTGCAGAGAACGCATTTTTCTTATAAAAAAATGACATTTTGGATAAAAATTTTTGAAAAACTACGAATATTAGATGCATGGATTTTTATCTATTCGACTTTATTAAAACATTTCAGATTTTAAGGCTTCATTTAAAAGTTAATGGAGCAATCCCAATTTTAGTTGCAGTCACATTTTTCCAAGAACTTAAACAAGATCAACTCATTCAAGTTTTCTCTTAAATAGACAATGCTTGAGTTTGACTTGATTTCTGAAGACCTCAATCTGTTTTCATTTCTTTTTCACAGTCAATATTTTTGTTAAAATTTAAATTACATTTTTGATAGATCTGACCCATTCTTGAGTCCTGTTTACAGTTCTCGAGCGTCGGTTTTTCCTGTGCCTTCCTGGAAAAGCAAATTGTGTGGCATTCTAGCTTTCCAGTGATTTTATTCCGCATTCTTTTCCAATATCCCTGTCACTTGCTAGAAACACTATCATGGTATATTCCATTTCTTTCTGTAACAAGATAAGCTCCTTGCCTGAAGTGGTTGAATTTTCTGCTAAATATAAGTAAAATATCATGTTCCCGGGTGCCACCTACATGGCAGAGAACCAGAATCCTATTTGAATGGATCGAGAACCTGTTTCAAGTTCATTCCCATTTACTGAAAGTTTGTGGCACATTTTTTTTCATCCTCTTAACATTTTAAAATATACAGTTCATTAATTAATAATTCACTAAATAATACTATCCGTGTAAAGAAGAGAAAACCAAAAAAGGAAAAGAAACAAGAGAAGACAAGAACGTTAGTCAGTTGAATACTAAGGGGCAGATTTACTATTACCCTCAAATTTGAATATCGATTTTACCGCAATTCAATCGAATAGAATTAATTTGATTGATAAAATCGTTCGAATCAAACAATTCGAATGATTTTAACCATTCAATCAAATTTTTTTATTCGATCAAAAATAGCTAAATCCAGTTGAATTTGATAAATCTGCCTTTAAATGGTGCATAATGTTTATGAATGGAATTTTTGCCACAATTCAATTTTTTTTTTGTACAAAATCTGACAAATTCGAATATTATTTTAAAAAACTTTTTTATTCCAACTTGGATTTAAAACTTCAGCATCTAAAAACCTGACAGTTTATGTAGAAGTCACTGGAAGTCTGAGTTTTTTTTAAATTTTTATTATTATAGGGGGTTATTTACTAAACTTTTTATCTCTGTTTGGGATAAAAAAAATTTGACCAAACTCCCAAACCAGAATCCACTTTCTTTACTAATAAAAGTTCCTGAAAAATTCACTGCAAAAAAGTTTTTATAAACTCCCATGAATTTGAAATTCAACCAATCAAAATGTATTAATAAATTGCAAATTTCTTAACTCAGGTGAATATGATCAACCTGAAATTTTTAATTGAATTCTATCTGAGTTTTAAAACTCAATTCAAGTCCGAAAAAAAACCCCAAAATGTCAGGAAGGCTGCAAACAACTCCAAATTGAGCCCGGGACATCTTCCATAGGCTAAAATAGCAATTCATCAGGTTTAAAGTGGGGCATAATCGAATATGAGTTATTGAAGAGCCAGCGTATGATAAATTTCTAAAATGGAATTAGAATTTAAAAAAAAAAAAAAAACTCGAATTTTGACAGTCGCTAGTTGAATCTGACAGTTTTGGCCATTAAAAAAACTTGGAAATTCGAATTTTCACTTCATCCCTTGATAAATTTGCCCCTAAAACGCTACCAGAGAATCTCGACCTTTAATAAATGGACCCCATAAACTCACAAAATTCTAACCTTTCGAGTTTTTTTTAGAATTCTATTCAATCGAGGTTTTCATATTCTGATTTTTTACTAAACAAACTTTTAAAAAAATTTAAATTGTGCATTTATGCAAAGAAGAAAAAAGATCTATTTGATAAATAAACATGAGTTTGAATATGTTAATTCAGTACAGTTGTACCTCAACTCATGCATAAATAAAAGTAGACAGTAGATATGTCTTTTCCTCTCATTTGCTAATTTCTAATTGCTAATTTAGAACAGTTGAAGTTAATGAGGAGGGTGGGGCAAGAGAGCAGCAGAGCAAGATAATTCAAGTCTGGCAGGATAATAACCCAGTGCAGGTACAGTTCAACAAGCAGATAATCCTTTGATTCCTGTCATTTCTTGACATTCACTTTATGGGGCAAATTTACTATTATTCCCCAAAATTCCCTCGATCCTACTCGAAATTCGATAAGCATTCGACCATCAAATGCTTATCGAATAGTTTTAGGCTATCATTTTGCTCGATATTCGATTTCTTGATGAATTTGTACGATCAGATACCGATCGATTTCACGAAAACATCGTAAAATTTCCTTCGAGCTTCCGAAAAATTCGTATGATTCGAACGATGGAACGCTTCGATCGTACGAATGGTATTCAAGCAGGACTTGGGGGCAAATTTACTATTATTCCCGAAAATTTGCTCGACCAAACTCAAAATTCGATAAGCATTTGACCATCGAATGCATATCGAATAGTTTTAGGCTATCATTTCGCTCGATGTTCGATTTCTCGATGAATTCGTACTATCGGATACCGATCGTTCGATTTCACAAAAACATCGTAAAATTTCATTCGAGCGTCCGAAAATTTGTACGATTGGAACGATCGAACGCTTCGATCCTACGAATGGTATTCGAGCAGGACTTAGTCTCTGAAGCCTATGGGGAGCTTCCCATAGGCTTCTATTGCAATTCGGTAGGTTCAATCTGCCGAAGTAGGCAGTCGAATAACGTTAAAATTTTTATTCCTTCAATCATCGAAATGATCGAATTATCAAATATTCGATCTATTCGATATTTGATGATCGAAGAGGCCAAAATTCACTTTACGATTTCACGAAAGATATTCGATCGAATTTGATCGAACTTCGATCTATTCACGTGAATTTCGTAAATCGGCCCCTATGAGTCTGAGTTATCTCTCTCCGTTGTCGTCTTTCTCTTCCAGTGTTGGACGCCATCCTGGATTGTAAGTGGTCCTTCTGTTTCATAAACAGTGGAGTTAACTCAGCCTGGGCTAGTGGTTGGCTACCTGGAGCTCCCAAGTCATTCAGCTCTTAGACAAGCCACACACCCCGCCTCCATATTCATATCTAGTAACTGGATTTACATTAATGATATATAAATACCGAGAGATGAGTGAAAGCGAAATTCAGCAATGCTTTTTCGTTTTCAGTCAAAAACAGACACGTTATTGTTCGGATCTCCATTGAATAAGAGTTCTCTTGAAGCCAAATACCTTGCATTATTGCAGTAGCTTCAGGCATTCTTACCATTGTGTTTTTTTACACGGGTGTCAGAAAGAATGATGTTGAACTAAACGCATAATTGTTTCCTGGTGGAACCAGATCACTGGCAAGGATTGTATTCTGTTTTCTTAGTGGGATAGACTACGAACAGGTCTTATAAGAAATAGAAAATTCTTTGTTTTTTTTATATTGTTTGTCCTTCTATTTTTATCAGATTTCAATAGATCTGATAAGTAAAGTAAATACTCAGTAATTCTCAAGGATGGTCACTGGTTCTTAAGGGTAAGCATGTTTGATAGATGAAAGGCTCACTACTGATTGGTTGCTATGCTTTGGGTTAGTATAATAGGGGCAAACTTTGCACCTGTAACTCCCACCATCATGTCATAACCAAAACAAAGCAATATTAAATGTAGGGAAGTATGCACTAACACCTGATTCACAAGATTTTTTTTTTTGGAGGATCCTAGCGGTGATCGCCTTTAAGACAAGGGTTTTTTAATAAATGTAATGTGCTATAATTCTTTGTAAGGGTAACTAGTGGGGCAGCGGGGACACCCTCAGCCATCGTCTTCTTGAAGCACATGTCCTCTTTTAACTTGGAACTGAGCATGCCGTGCAAAATTCAAATATTTAACGGGGCCTCGAAGTACTCGCTGCCCAACATAGGTCTATTTCCTCATAGTTCCTGGGTAGTGATGGGCGAATCTCACCCATTTCGCTTCACGGAAAAATTCGCGAATTTCCAGCGAAATTCGCAAATTGGCGAAGAAATTAGCGAAACGAGTCTCAGTGTTCTGATATCTGTTCCTTGACTTTAAGTCTGTCCCTGACATCTGCTACTTCTCTGCCTGTACCGACCTGCTTGTTTACTGACCATCCTTCGGATCCTGATTTTCTTCTTTGCTTCTGTTGGTTCTGACCCCTTCTACGGATCTGATTCGTGATTTTGTACTGCATTAACCGATTGGTATCAACCCAGCCTAACCCTTGACTACGTGTCTTGTTCCCCATCCTTCTTGAACCTGTTTGGTTTCCTTGTCTGCTCAGAACTCTTCCCCTTGGTCTTCTCACTTTAAGACCTGGTGGCATGCGAGTAGAGAAGGGCTCCTCCCGAAGTAAATGGCGGCTGTTATGAGTGGAAGAGTGAGCCATGACTGGGACCTTGGGGTTTCTTCTGGGTTTTGAGATACCTTAAGTTACATTCTCATCAGTATTACTGGCCACAACATTGGAATGCTGCAAAATATGTATTGCTATTTTATTTCGTCCAGGTCAATTTAAAAATTCCAATGGAGTGTGTTTATAGATGAAACAATGAGGTGTGGCAGCCACTGTGGTGGAAGAGCCATGGTCAGAAAGACGTGCAGTCCCTTCTTAGTGCACTCACCTCTTACTACTGCTGGAGACTTAAAGAGGTGGATGAATTGTAACTAGTGTTACCCATGACATGCAGGTTGACTATCAATTGAGTGGGTTCAGGTTGAGATAAGGCCAACCATTGAGGGTTGAGGTTGGGTGCAGGTTGAACTGGTAAAGTACAGTCTTCCACTGCTCCAGAAAATAAATCCCCTGTGTTGGAACAAAGGTGTTCACAGAAGTATAGTCCCGAGAAAGAAGGTTATGTTTAGGGTTAGGGTCGGATGTAGGTTAGGTTCGGGGGTGCAGGTTCATTTTTTCTTGACCTGCAGATCACAAGTTGTAACATCTCTCCTACAGGCTTGGCACATGAACCAGTGAAGTAGTGAAAGGTCTCATGCCGAGGGTGGTACCACATTTTAGCAAATATGTATGTTTCGCCACACCAAATACCAGAAGCAGAACTACCAGATGGATTTCATTGCAGAGGATTATCCTTAGACATAATTAAACATTAGAGATGATGAATGCACTCTAGCCACAAACCTTCATTGCTCAAAGTTTACAGATCTCAAAACTAAGCTACACCTAACGCAACACACAATAGTTATAAGTCACATATTACATATAAACCCTAAAGCCCTTTTACATGTGATCACAGGAACATTGCTGATTCATTAGAAGGCAGATCATTAAATCCAAACTACAGGTATGGGATTGATTATCCGCAATCATTAGGACAAGGGGGGGGGGGCTCCAACTATGGGACATTCATATAATTTCATCTCCATACAAAAAGGCTGCTGAAAGTAATTTAAAGGGCAAGGAAAGTGTAAAACAGAATAAGGCCATTTGTATAAACACCACATATTCCCCCTATAGTAGGAAAGCATTTGGACAAATA
>CM044444.1:102020988-102037650 GCA_024363595.1 Xenopus borealis
CAGCAGGAACAGTCCCTAAGTTTGCTCATAGTCTGTACAGAAAGATCCCATAAAACTATTCCAATATGTGCTGTGTGTGTAAAATAAATGCATTTAAAAAAAACAACTACACTAATATCCCAAAAGATTTATGATTTTCTCCTACTGAGCAAATCAATAGCCAGGAGTTGCAGGTTTCAGAGAGACGCACCTTAGAGGTGGTTGGGTGAGGATTAGGGTTGATACAGAACTACACACCCAGAAGTGAGGAATGTGGCCTTTCAGGATTACAGAATGTTGAGATTGTTGTGTGTTTGGGTTATATACTAAGCCTCAGGTCAGCACAATAGTATTGGTTTGTGATACAATCTCAATAGCCCAAGGGTTTGCTGCCCCTTCCCATGTTCATGTGAAATTATTCTCTGTACAGTGAGGAGCGAGATTTCCCTTTCTGTCGATTTACATTAGAAACTTAAAGGGATTCTGTCTTGATTTTTTTGGTGTAGTTTTTTATTTCTAAACGACACTGTTTACACTGCAAATAATTCACTCTACCATATAAAATGTAATTCCTGAACCAGCAAGTGTATTTAGTTGTAATATTGGTGTGTAGGTGCATCTCAGGTCATTTTGCCTGGTCATGTGCTTTCAGAAAGAGCCAGAACTTCACAATGGAACTGCTTTCTGGCAGGCTGTTGTTTCTCCTTCTCAATGTAACTAAATGTGTCTCAGTGGGACCTGGATTTTACTATTGAGTGCTGTTCTTAGATCTACCAGTCAGCTGTTATCTTGTGTTAGGGAGCAGTTATCCAGTTACCATTCTCATTGTTCTGTTGTTAGGCTACTGGAGGGGAAAGAGAGGGGTGATATCACTCCAACTTGCAGTACAGCAGTAAAGAGTGACTGATGGACTTTGTCTTTTTTCAACCCAATTTAACTATGTAACTAACTATGTAAGTTTATCAGAGCACAAGTCACATGACTGGGGGTACCTGGGAAACTGAAAATATGTCTAGCCCCATGTCAGATTTCAAAATTAAATCTGTTTGCTTTTTTGAGAAATGGATTTTGGTCTCCAATATACTTCAATTAAACAAATATCTACTGTTTCTATAAGAAACCTGACTGTATGTAGTGAAATTTCCCCTTCATTTACTTGACTGCTGCGGATACGAAACTTCAGTCCGTCCCTAACTGCTCTGCAAGTAAAAGGATCATACTTCCAAACAACAGGTGGGAGGGACTTGCCAGAACTCAAACAGCTTTGGTTGTTTCCCTGTAGAGCAACTGTCGACCGTGTAGAGATCTGGCAGATATTATTTGACTTGTGCTGTTTTGATCATTTATGACGATCCCTAAGCTTAGGCCAGATCACACTGAGCATGTGCACAGTCTTGGTCTTGCAAAGATGTATAACAAAGTTACAAGATGACAGCCCCCTGTGGCCAACTTTGTATAAATCATTTGTTTGATTAGGCTTGTGGTGCAGTAAGTTCATGTTTATGTTTAGTATACAAAATACACCATTTCTAGCTTTATTCTATTTAAAGTTATTAACAGAATGAGCATCACAACATCACCCGGCAGTGCATTCCACAACCTCACTGTCCTCACTGTGAAGAACCACCTACTCTGTTCCTTTAAATGAAAGTCCTTTTCTTCTAGTCTGAAGGGGTGGCCTCTGGTGCGGATCCTCTTTATGGGTAATATTTGTCTATAATGTCCTCTAATGTATTTAGTGTAATACAGAGAAAACAACCCCAACCTGGACAGTCTCCCAGTCTCATAATTGAAGTGTCCCAGTCTCATCCCTCTAACCAGTTTAGTTGCACTTAGTCTCTGCACTCTCTCCAGCTCATTTATATCCCTCCTAAGGACTGGAGTCCAAAACATTTAAGACTTTATTTGCTTTAGTGGCCACTGACTGACACCATCTCTGTCTCCCCAATTAAAGAGAGCCCGAAATACTTCAGTTTAGTGTATAATCAGGATTCAGGTTGGTTCCCCAAACACACAGACTTGAATTTGTCAACACTGGACATTTGCCAATTGTTGCCCAGTTCATGGTTCCATTTACCCCCCGTCCTTCCAGCAACCAGTTATTCATCCAAATTGAATGTCTCAGGCCAATATTGGTCAGATGTTTCTGCTGCCCAAACTGGGGCACCTGGATCACAATCACTAACCCCAGACCCTCAGCTTTTTGGGCACTTTAGGAGTCCACAAAGGCCACATAATAATTAATAATAAGTAATGGTAAACATCTTCATGCCTTGTGCGTTTTGTGCGAAAGGGCTATTATACATTACAATGAGGGATTAAAAACCCAATGGTGGCAAAGATCTTGATTACTTTCTTTTACACTATTCCCTACATCCATCAATAATACATTGGCGAAAATGTATTGGGGCAAATTCACTAAATCGCGAAGCGTCTAACGCTAGTGCTAATTTGCCAGCGTGACGTCATTTCGTAACTTCGCAAATTCACCAACACCGGCTCTGGCGAATTTTCGCTGGTGAAGTAGATAGACTTGCCCAACTTCGCACCCTTACGCAAGGCGAAGTTGGGCACTGACGAAGGATCGTAATTACGCAAATTCACTAAGATGAACATTTTCCTGAACGTTGCCTCTTACGTTAGACTTTACTTCTCTGGTCAGACCAGTTCAATACAATAAATAAGAGGTTGATACATTTTTTCTAAGTCCCAAAAAAACGCTGGCATATTTTAGCATAGGAGGGTGATAGTCTGATACATTTCCTAACATATGGCAACACAACTATACAGGGGCACATGTAGGGCAATAACTTTATTTTATTTATTAAAGGTTTCCTGGGCTTGTGTAGTGGAATGTAGTGGCTGGAACATATACTTCTATTATACGATTAAGTTCCCGCCATATGCAAATTAGGCTTCGCTAGCGTAACTGCGCTTTGCCTGGCGAAGTAACACTAGCGCAACTACGCTACTGTTTGCTGACCTGAGCGTAACTTCAGACTTCAGTGAATTTGCCTAGCGCTGGTGAAAATTCGCCTGGCGAATTCCTTTTTGTGTTTAATACTCCTTTCAAAAATGTGCTTACAACAGATGTCAGGCTAACAGGCCCATGATTTTCAGGCTAAGAGCGGGATCCATTTTTTGAAAAAGGGCAGTTCATAAATCTCTTTGCATTGTGCCAGACATCAAAACTAAGTGCTTTTAATGCCCTCGGGTGAGTTTTATCAGATCCTAGGTTTTTTGTTTGCTAAAGTGTTCGGAAAATGATTGATTCATAAACGATCTGATTACATTTGCTTAGGAAATACCATGAATAGTCTACAAGGTTTAGAAATTTATACCCTCAGAATAATGTACAGATTTGCCTCTGTTAGTAGTTTAACATCAACATTGGTCTTCTGAGGGCGCTGTTTCAGTAGAGCTTATCTATCTATCTGACCAAAGTGAAAATGACTGCTGATCAGTGATGGGCGATTTTATTCGCCAGGGGCGAATTCGCTGCGAATTCCTGCGATTCGCTGCGAATTCCTGAGATTCGCGAAAAAAAAACTAGTCGAAAACGACGAGACGCGTTAAAAACGTGCCGCGACTTGTTTCTCTGGAAATCCGCAAATTGTTCAGCGAAGCGAAACTGGGTAGATTCACCCATCACTACTGCTGATAAATAGAATAAGCAACGACAAAGCCATTGGCTCAATATTTAAAATATTTACAACTAAATGCAAATAAACCCTAAATGCATATTCTGCCACTGTTATTACTAGTAGCATTAGAATTGTTGGTGCTAAAGTTATTAGGATACATTCTACTATTATTTGGTTTCCACACTGTACATAACATGTCCCAAGTAAAGAGAGTTGCAGTTTAATATCACGCTGGGGTTTTAGGCTTTTCTGTTCCTCAGTGTAAATATAGAATTATATATTTATCCATCAAGTATGTATCCCCAAATACTGTTAATAATCACCACTAGTGACGGGCGAATTTATTCGCCAGGGGCGAATTTGCGGCGAATTCCCGTGATTCGGCGCTGGCGAATACATTTCTCGTTTCGCAAATTTTTTCACCAATTCGTGGAAGCAAAACGGGGTAGATTCGCCCATCACTACTACTGTTTCTTCTGCTGAAATCACCACTGCTATTAATAAAGCTGCTACAGCTATCATATTATTACTCTCGTATTATTACTCTCATATTATTACTCTCATATTATTACTCATATTATTACTCTCATATTATTACTCTCATATTATTACTCATATTATTACTCTCATATTATTACTCTCATATTATTACTCTCGTATTATTACTCTCATATTATTACTCTCGTATTATTACTCTCATATTATTACTCTCATATTATTACTCTCATATTATTACTCTCATATTATTACTCATATTATTACTCTCATATTATTACTCTCGTATTATTACTCTCATATTATTACTCTCATATTATTACTATCTCTCACTCAAATTTTGAACCAAGTCTACTTAATGTGGGCCACTATTACTACTTCTATTGTGGCTATTGTTACCATTAATACTACTTCTAGTGCTGTCTACTATTATTTCTATTAATATCTGTTGCTACTAGTGCCTTTACCACTAGTAATTTCATTTTTACTACCATTGCCATTTCTACTACGTCTGCTGCTTTACTACAGCCACTATTACTTCTATTATTATTATTACCACTATTGCTACTTCTATTGTGGCTATTGTTACCATTACTACTACTTCTAGTGCTATCTACTATTACTTCTATTAATATCTGTTGCTACTAGTGCCGTGACCTCTAGTAATTTCATTATTACTACTACTATTGCCATTGCTACTACGTCTGCTGCTATACTGCAGCCACTATTACTTCTATTATTATTACTACCACTATTACTACTACTTCCACAATTACTTCTCTTAGTACTACTACTATTATTACTATATCTGCTACTACAGGTATGGAATCTGTTATCCAGAATGCTTGGGACCTGGGTTTTCTCAGATAACAGATCTTTCTGTAATTCATACCTTAAAGGAGAATTCAACCCCTTTGGGCAAAAAACCCTCCCCCCTGCCCTGTGTTTGTCCCCCTCCCCCCCCCAGGGGCGAACTACACAGTGGAGGGGGGGAGGGTTTTTTGCCCAAAGGGGTTGAATTCTCCTTTAGGTCTACTAGAAAATCATGGACACATTAAATAAACCCAATAGACTGGTTTTTTTTGGATAAAATGGCATCTATAGGAGACATCTATGGAGTCTATGGGATTCCCTAATCCTGAATACTGGATTTCTGGATACTGGGTTTCTGGATAACGGGTCCCATACTTACACTACCACTGTTAGTATTACTCCAACTATTTCCATAAATTCTATTAACATTACTACAATAAATAAATGGGAAATAATAATAATAAGAAAATCCAGGGAGACCTTTGTTAATGGCTGTTTCAGCTACAACTACTTGCTCTATTACTTACTATTTCCATTACCACTACTTCCACTACAACACCAGTTACTAATACCATTACTACTAATTTTAAGTAACTAATACCATTACTACTGCTTCTGCTATTTCCATTATTATTCATATTACTATTACTGCTATCACTACTACTTATGTAGCTGCTACTACTGCTAGTACTATTACTATTATTATTCCCACCATTACTATTACCATTACTACAATAAATAAATAAATAATAATAAACACAGGTAGACCTCTGCTAATGACGTATGCAGGAATAATAAATTGTGATGAGCCCTTACATGACAAAGTGAGGTGTAGACCCCCCTAAAACAATGTGTTTTTAAATTGAAATTAAATATAAAATGTCTCTTTGCAGGATCCAGAGGGGCTTTGACTTTGTTCCGACGCTACTTTTCTACCTTTTGCTTATTTTATTCTTTTGTTAGTGAAGGAAAGCCCAGTGTTAATAGAGTTTGTAACTAACAACTGGGAGTTTCCTTACTTATAAAATTGCTTTTAACATTCCCCTGGATTTGCTGCTAAATAAAACTGCAATTTATGAGCTGAACCAGATTCATTTGGTTTAACATTAACTTTAAATGGTTTTGCATCAGAAACGCAAGATTTGCCTCATCCAACCGTTTGTTATTTACGAGAGGGAGATACCCCTACGGATCCATATACCGGTATGGGATCTGTTATCTGGAAACCCGTTATCTAGACAGCTCCGAATACATCTGATAGACAGACAGAGGGATGGACGGAGAGACATACAGAGGGACGGACAGAAAGACAGACAGAGGGACGGACAGACAGACAGAGGGAAGGACGGACAGACAGACAGAGGGACGGACAGACAGAGGGAAGGACGGACAGACAGAGGGAAGGACGGACAGACAGAGGGAAGGACGGACAGACAGAGGGACGGATGGACAGATAGACAGACAGATGGATGGACAGATAGACCAGCGGTTCTCAACCTGGGGGTCGGGACCCCTTCGGGGGTCGAACGACCATTTCACAGGGGTCACTTAAGGGGTTCCAGGAGCAGCTTCATCTCTCTCCCCACTAGCCCTGGGGCAAGGTTGTAGCTCTCCGGTGTTGGTGCTGGGAGTTGTAGTTCTGTAACCTGTGTAGGGAAGCCAGTTGCACTACAACTTTATATATCCCCTTAGTAGGGACTGCCATACATCTCTCCCTGCCCATTTAAAATTTGTAAAATTAACATGGTAATTGGGGTGTGGCGAAAATGTTTTGCTGCACTACGCACGGAAAACAAACCTTTATGCAGCCACGTTGTCTCCTGTACGTCCCTAACAATCCGCTCTGGGCTGGCAACGAAAATATTTTAATATTATATGTTTGGGGGTCACCACAACATGAGGACCTGTATTAAAGGGTCTCAGCATTAGGAAGGTTGAGAACCACTGAGATAGACGGACAGATAGACGGACAGATAGACAGACAGATAGAATAATAACAGACAGTAACGTCAATGTATAAATCCCACAATGAGTTTCGTTCATTAAACCGACGCTGGGGTTTTGCTTTAGATTCTATGTATTATTCCTTTTAGTTTGAATATTTTAAATAAATTTTGAATCTCACCTGTGTTTGTGCTTATGACATGTTTGTTGTTTTCGAACTTATTCGCCTGGGGCGAATTCCCGATTCGCGAAACGCCACGAACATTTGCCGGCACGTGGGCGTCCGTTTTTGGACGCCAGCGCCCATTGCCGGCATCATTTTTTTTGGACGCCGGCAATGGGCAAAAAAATGGACGCTGGCGTCCAAAAGCGGACGCCTGCTTATAAGACGAGACGCGGCGGCGTTTTGCTAATTTTTCGCCGGTTTCGGTGAAGTGAAACGCCCCAGATTCGCCCATCGCTAGAGGGCGGCCTTTAGTTACTTGCAAAACTGGATATTATATTGCAAATAAATTCCCAGCAAGTCCCTTTCTTTCACTCAACCCGCTTATTTTTCAGTGGAAAGACCAGTGGGGCAGGTTGGACGCGCAACCAAGCTTAGTGATTAGAGATACAAAATCTCATGATACACAGGGAGAGATGCAGAACAGGTGAAGACACCGACAGGTAAGGAACCTCCTACTGTTCTCCCTGGGAATAAACTGCAGTCACTTATTTCCCCTCTTACAATCACTTATATCACATATACCATCACCTGGATGAATGGAAATCTTCATAGTCACCTGTAAGAAATGTGTTTCTCTTTATAGTGGATTTAGAGGAAAATTCTTCTTCTTCTTCTTCAGAGATTTCTACGTATTGTTTTGCTTCACAAATAGAAATTCTTATTCATAGGTTACAACAAAAGGTGACAAAGGTTACCACTAGTACGGGTTTCTGTTATCCAGAAAGCTCCAAATTACAGAAAGGCCCATAGACTCCATTGTATCCAAAGTATTAAAAACTATTTCCTTTTTTCTGTTTAATAATAATAAAACAGTAGCTTGTACTTGATCCCAACTAAGATATAATTAATCCTTATTGGAAGCAAAACCAGCCTATTGGCTTTATTTCATGTTTATATGATTTTCTAGTAGACTTAAGGTATGAAGATCCAAACTACAGAAATATCCATTATCCGGGTTATGAGCATTCTGGATAACAGGTCCCATACCTGTAATAATAAAACAGTAGCTTGTACTTGATCCCAACTAAGATATAATTAATCCTTATTGGAGGCAAAACCAGCCTATTGGCTTTATTTCATGTTTATATGATTTTCTAGTAGACTTAAGGTCTGAAGATCCAAATTACAGAAAGATCTGTTATCTGGTCCCAAGCATTCTGGATAGCAGGCCCCATACCTGTTATTGTATTATGTGAATTGAAGCACTTATTATTCGTATAAAATAAATTAAAGCAGCAGAACCAGCCTATTGGCTTTATTTAGTGTTTATATGGTTTTCTAGTAGACTTAAGGTATGAAGATCTAAATTGTGAAATTATCCATTATAAGGAAACCCCTTATCCAGAAAGCTCCATATTTCAGAATGGCCGTCTCCTATAGACTCCATTTGAAACAAATAATTACAATATTTAAAAACAATTTCCTTTTTCTGTGTAATAATAAAACAGTAGCTTGTACTTGATCCCAACTAAGATATAATTAATCCTTATTGGAAGCAAAACCAGACTATTGGCTTTATTTCATGTTTATATGATTTTCTAGTAGACTTTAAGTATGAAGATCCAAATTACAGAAAGATCTGTTATCTGGAAAACCCCTGGTCCCGAGCATTCTGGATAACAGGTCCCATACCTGTACCTTGTACTCGATCCCAACTAAGATATAATTAATCCTTATTGGAAGCAAAACCAGACTATTGGCTTTATTTCGTGTTTATATGATTTTCTAGTAGACTTAAGGTATGAAGATCAAAATTACGGATCTGTTATCTGGGAAACCCCTGGTCCCCAGCATTCTGGATAACAGGTCCCATACCTACTTTGGGTGAACACACATTTAATTGTATATTTAAACAAATGAAGTAACAAAGTAGAGGACAATCAGTTACTAACTGCCTGCATCATAGTGATATCTCCAGTATGTAATTTAATTATACATATGTTTTGCCTTTTTCTTATGATTCCTTCCATCTTTCAAATGGGAGTCACTAACCCCATCTAAACCTCTTCTATTTATATTCCAGTCTCTTATTTAAATCAATGTCTGGTTGCTAGGGTCATTTGGACCCTAGCAACCAGACGGCCTAAATGACAAACTGGAGAGCTGCTGAATAAAAAGCTAAATAACTCAAAACCCACAAATAATAAAAAATGAAAACCAATTGCAAATTGTCTCAGAATATCACTCTCTGCATCATACTGACAGTTCATGTAAAGGTGACCGACTCCTTTAAAAAAAAAAAAATTTTTCTAAATAAAAAAGAATTGCCCTTCGAGAATATTCCTTTATACGCTTCTAAATATATATTTATACAAAATAACATGCTACTCCCAGTGTTAAACATTGTAGTAAGAATGATTCATCAAAGGAAGAATCTGATTGTTAGCTTTTGGTGTCAGTGTTTTTTTTTTTTAAGTTGTCCTGCGAGGGCGGAGTTTATTTGCCTTTCTTGTGATCTTTGAGACCTCAGTTTTATGGATCACTGTGGGTGTTATAGTTGCAATATGATTCCTTTAGTGTGTGTTTACCAGAGGCCTTAGTATAACTAGAGCTCACACCTCTCCTCTTTGAACGAAAGATTGTGATAAGAACGGCAGGTAATGGGGGCGTTTGTACAGGATTTTCTGGCTGAAAAAATCAATAAGTTGGAAAAAATAAACCACTGTCTGTATTTAGCCCCAATTGGTGCCTTTCTCTGTGTCCCCCTGATTTGTAATTGATACACACGTCTGACAAAAAAGTGCAGTGTAGCAGCAACAATTAGTTAGTTCAGAATTTATATCATTTAACTAATACAATCAAGTCTATTGTCTTATTCTTTACAATTAGTGATGGGCGAAAATTCGCTGGCGTGAAAAAAAAACGAGTCGAGCGGCGACGCCGCGTTGCGACATGCGTCGTACGTGACGCGCCAAAAACGTCAAAAAAACGTACCGCAACTTGTTTTGCGAATGTTTTCGCCAATTCGCGAATTTCGCATTAATTTACAATTAATGAAGAGAAGACAGACAAGGAAAGTGTAAAACAGAATAAGGGTAGAAATGGTGTATTTTGTATACTAAACATAAACATGAACTTACTGCACCACAAGCCTAATCAAACAAATGATTTATGCTTTCAAAGTTGGCCACAGGGGGCTGTCATCTTGTAACTTTGTTATACATCTTTGTCTGACACTGGCACTGCACATGCTCAGTATGGTCTGTGCTGCTTAGGGATCGTCATAAATGATCAAATAATATCTGCCAGAAGCCGATACAGCAAGACTGAACCCCTCAGTGACTTCTAATATCCTTATCATTTACAGTAGGGGGTACATTATCCCTTATAATACATGAGTGATACTCAGAGTTCCCTGTATAACTCAGCCTGCAGCCTTGTGTCTTTATATGGTCACACCCCTCAGTGACTTCTAATATCCTTATAATTTACAGTAGGGGGTACATTATCCTTTATAATACATGAGTGATACTCAGAGTTCCCTGTATAACTCAGCCTGCAGCCTTGTGCCTTTATATGGTCACACCCCTCAGTGACTTCTAATATCCTTATCATTTACAGTAGGGGGTATATTATGTCTTATAATGCAAGGGTGTTACTCACAGTTTACTGTAGCAGAATTGGTGTTTTCTGTTTATTTCAGAAATGGAGGTGAAGACCAGTCTGCGCTCCTTCTTGCTGCTGAGCCTGGGATACAGTAAGTATCAGATATGGTCTGTATAAACCTACCTCATTAGTAGAGTAAAATCTTACACAACCAATAATGGTCGGAGCAGACTGCAGTATGGGAGGAGCTATGAATCTTCATGAAGGAAGACAGAGATATGCTCCTTGAGAATATAAACTTAATAACGTAAATGGGGCAGTGAATTGTTATATGGAACATTAAGATTAAGATAAGTGACTTCTGTTATAGCCTGGAGGTAACCTACTTGTTTAGAGTTAATTTGTTTCCCAATGACTCAAGGGCTGATTTAAGAAAGCAATATCAAAGCTCAAGATTAATTATTTTCATAGACTTTTAGGGGTCGAAGTGAATATTCGAATAAAAATCAAATTAAAAAAATTCAAAGTAGTTTTGGGCTGAAAAAATTTGAATATTCGACAAATCGAGTTTCCAAAGTACTGGCTCTTTAAGGTCCTTCGACTTCGACACGTCGCCACCTTAAAGAACAAGTAAACGTTTTTTTTTTCTATCTCTAAATTTGCTCTAAACAGCCCCTCAAATTAATGTACCTTAGTCCCTGCTGCAAGTCTGCTCTGGTTTCTGTTTCCCCTTCTTCCTGGTGCAGAGTGAAGCCCCGCCCCTTAGCTTACTGAGCTGACCTTATATCTTGGACTAGTCCAGGAGATCATTTGCATACTATGACATAGCAGAGACCAATGTGTGTAGCACCTTTTGCTTGGGGAAACTAGCTTACTAATGAAACACTGGCTCCCTCTTCCTCTCTATTGTGGAACAGCAGCAAATGGACTGCTCAGTAAACTAAGGGGCGGGGCTTCACTCTGCACCAGGAAGAAGGGGAAACAAGCTGCTGATAACACAGAAACCAGAGCAGACTTGCAGCAGGGACTAAGGTACATTAATCTGGGGGGCTGTTTAGAGCAAATTTACAGAAAGAAAAAGAAAAACATTTACTTTTCCTTTAAAGCTTCTGAATTGCAATTTTAGCGTATAGGAGACCTCGCAGAACCTGTCCAGAAAATTTTTCTAAGTCCTAGGAATTCGAAGGATTTTGTGCAAAATAGTTCGAGGTGTTCGATTCGAATGATGCAATCGAACGATTCAAACGATTCTTATTAAATCTAAAATGGATCTATTTGATCGAAATAGGTCAATTTTTTATCAAAAAAGCCCTTTAAAAAAAACTTTGATGGAAGTTTTTCCCTTTGAAAATTCAGCCCTTAGTGTAATAGTTGAGGCTGCACAATTATGTATGGCCACCTATAAAGTCTAAAAGATCCATAAGTCTTTCTTGTGATCAGCTTCAAATGAATAGATTGCCTTTAAAACAAAGATAATAGTGATGAGCAGCTCAGAAATCTTTCAACCCAACTCTAACCAACTACTTCCCAACCCACACACAACCTGGCTCAAAATCCTCATCTACTTTCTGATCTGATATCAGTGGAATCAGTCACAATAAGGGAAGGGCTAATACTATTACATCAACAAATGGAAGGGGACCTGCTTGGAGTGTGTCTCACCACCACCTGAATTCACTCCTGGGGTCTCACCTCTATGTCTGAACCCATCAAACTCACAGTAACCTGTGGGTACTATGGGTTTCAGGTCAACTCACTCATCAGTAAAACCTGTGGGTGCCATAGGTTTCAGGTCAACTCTCTCATCAAAGAACCCAGGTCAAACAAGAAGACCTCAATGGTTTCAGCAACATCTAGTTCCAATTTTGAAGACCCTACTGTATCAAAGCCAGTGTTGCTACTGGGATTTGAATCTCCTCTAGTTACATGAACCTTAAAACCATATGATGGTCTTCACCTTTACTGTAAGACCAATACAATAATTAAACTAATATGAGTTTAATACAGCGCATGAGTCAAGGCCTTCTGCTTGTGTTGAAGGCCTTCTGCTTGTGTTGAAGGCCTTCTGCTTGTGTTGAAGGCCTTCTGCTTGTGTCAACTATATCTCTCCAAGAAGCACATGGGGGAAGACAGCTACAGAGTTTTCCCATTAACTATTTCCAAATGAACTGCCCTGTCAGACAGTTTAACTGAGACTTAATCTCATTGCTATAGATCCATCAAATCACTGTGATACAAGCAATGGTGGGGGCCCACCAGAATATTGTTTTTAGGTTATAAATCCCTGAAAGCATTTGGGAGGGGTTTTTTTTTCTACACCTACAGTATTTAAAAACTGGGGGTGAAGTTCCGCCACTAGAGTGAAATTCCGCCGCTCTCCATTCATTTCTATGGCATTTAGAAAGGTGTATTTATCAATAGACCTTTCAAATCCCATAGAAATGAATGGAGAGCAGCGGAATTTCACTCTAGTGGCGGAACTTCACTCTTTGATAAATATACCCCTGGGAATCAATCAGGATACCCAGCAGGGTGTAGTTGCCAACACAGTCTTCCTTCTCCATTGTTACATCAATTGCTGCAAGACCATTTCATACTCATGCTTTAATAACGGTAGGAACTATAGAGCATGTCAAGGACAACTAAAACTTCTTAACATGTTTCTGAATTCAAGCAAACCTTGCCTGTTAGATGTTAAAGGGAAACTGTCATGGGAAAACATGTTTTTTTTTTTTAAACGCATCAGTTAATAGTGTTGCTCCAATAGACTTCTGCACTGAAATCCATTTCTCAATAGATTTCTCGATTTTTTTATATTCAGTTTTGAAATCTGACATGGGGCTAGCCATTTTGTCAATTTCCCAGCTGCCCCTGGTCATGTGACTTGTGCCAGCACTTTAGGAGGGAACTGCTTTCTGGCAGGCTGTTGTTTTTCCTTCTCAATGTAACTGAATAGTACGCAGTGGGACATGGGTTTTACTATTGAGTGTTGTTCTTAGATCTACCAGGCAGCTGTTATCTTGTGTTAGGGAGCTGTTATCTGGTTACCTTCCCATTGTTCTGTTGTTAGGCTGCTGGGGGGGGGGGAGAAAGGGAGGGGGTGATATCACTCCAACTTGCAGTACGGCAGTAAAGAGTGATTGAAGTTTATCAGAGCACAAGTCACATGACTTGGGGCAGCTGGGAAACTGACAACATGTCTAGCCCCATGTCAGATTTCAAAATGAAATATAAAAAAATCTGTTTGCTCTTTTGAGAAATGGATTTCAGTACAGAATTCTTCTGAAGCAGCTCTATTAACTGATGTGTTTTGAAAAAATAATTTTTTTTTTCTATGATCATTCATTTAGTTAACAATCTGGTTTCATGATAGTGATTTGTGAAATGAAGGCAACAGTTGCTCCAGTACCTGTGTATGATGGGTGATATTGGTGGTGTTCTATGCAACAGCCACAAGTCTTTGTACCTAATGTTTCTTGAATGGCTACTGTTCTATGTTACAGGCCTTTGCATGGCGGGTGTCCCAGGAACAGAATTTGTCACCGTCTTTATCCAGAACACCAACTACCAGACTGGGTACCCAGACCTTCAGCTGATTATCACTTCCAATTCCCCCTCTACCTCCGTTACTGTTAGAGTCAATAAATACAACTTCAAAAAAGTTGTCACACTGGACAAAGGAGAAGAGACCACAGTTGCTCTGCCAAACAAAATACAGGCGCCACCGGGTGTCTCTTTTCCTTATTCCGTCATTGTGATGTCGAACAATCTGGTGTCCGTCGTCTCTCGGAACATCAAGAGAGGAAGCTCCGACACTGCATCGCTCTATCCAGTTGAGGTAACTATGGTCTTTGTTTTTTGTTGTTCTCTGAAAATATCCAGGTTAAAAATCAATTGCAAGTTATTCCAAGGACAATGACAGTAGGAACCCTGATCTTTCTTCGTCAGTTATAGGATGAGTAATTAGATGAGCCAGATATATATAGATATTCAAAGAATAGATAAAGTTCCTGGGTTACACACAGCACTTCCCAATCACTGTGTAATATTGAGAATAATACTGGATATTTATCAGTCGATTGGGAAATGGACTACTGAGTTGGTGCAGTGACCACTGAAACACATAGGGGCAGATTTACAGAATTCACATGAAGAATTCGAAGTTCGATCGAGTTTGTATTAAATTCGAATTCGAATCTTTGAATATGCAAATTAGGCAAATTGACCATAGAATATTCAAATTCGATTGATTTGAATATTCGAATAAAATTTTATTCGAATATTCGAATATTCGATAGTCGAATAAAATTCCCCTTTAAATTAAATAAAAGTTTTATTCGACCACCTACTTTGCCAGATCAAAGCTACCGAATTGGGTATCATTATCTTTGATCAATGTAAAAAATTCGATCGATCGATTAAAATCATTCGAATATTCGATTCGAATTCGATCAAATTTGTTATTTTCGATCGATCGAATTGCGGTAAAATCCTTTGAATTCGATAGTCGAATTAGAAGTATTTTACTTCCCCACTATTCCCATGGTCGAATTTCGAATTTCGAAATTGACCATTAGTAAATCTGCTCCATAGGCTACTGTAAAAATTTTTCCACCAGGTCTAATAACCCACAGCAACCAATCACCAAGCAATATTTACTGCCCACCCACCAAAAACAAATGTCTAATGCAGGTGTCCTCAACCTTCTTTACTCATCAGCCACATTCAAGTGTAAAATAATGTTGGAGAGTAACATAAGCATGTAAACAGTTCCTGGGGCTTCCAAATAAGGGCTGTGATTGGGTATTGGTAGCTCCTATGTGGACTTAAATCCAACAGGAGGGCATGTTTGGCAGTACATCTCATTTGTATGCAATTAAAGCTTGCCTTTAAACAAGGAATTCAGAAATAAGCACCTGCTTGGAGGCCACTCCAAGGGGTCGGAGAGCAACATTTTGCTCACTAGCCACTGGTTGGGGATCACTGGTCTAATGTATTGCTACAGATTCCTAGACCTAGTTTTATTAGTACTAAATCAGAGTTGTGGAGTCTATTTAGGGAACAATAACACCAAAAATGAACATACTGTTAGCATGATAGCAGGGGACAGACTCGCCCAAACTCCCCTTCAAACGTGCTCCAGAGGGTCTAACGAGGACCAGGCGTTCCCAAAATCATGCAAATCTCCTTGACTGCAACATAAAAAAATTGAAAAGATATAGTGGTGCATACTGATGGGTGAATTTATTCGCCAGCGGCGAACTCCCAGACAAAATTTCACCCTGACGTTTTGGACGCGCGCGTCCGTTTTTTGGACGCCAGTGCCCATTTTTTTTTCAACACCAGCAATGGGCAGCGGCTTCCAAAAACAGACGCCGGCGTCCAAAAACTAACGCGCATGTCCAAAATGAGATGCAGCGGCATTTTGCTAATTATTTGCAAAAAATTAATTTAAGTAAAAAATTCTTAAAATATTAAATCCAATAAAAAGTTAGCTGGAGTGCATAGGAGGCCTAATGCGTTTCGGGAACACCCGTTAATCATAGGCTAAATGAGATGCCTGCAAGTTGCTCTTTTATGCATAAAATAACATCGCCATCTATAGGACAAATGACAAAATGCATTTAATAGCGATTATCATAAAACCAAATCAGAAAGATTTGTTACAGAAGGAACCTCCAACAAAGTCCCCCTTAAAAGTCTTTAATCATTATATCTCTAACCCATGGGTTAAAGGTCTAATATAAGGAACAAATAAATAAATAAATATAAATCAAATTATATCATATCATACTCAAATATCCAGAAAGCTTCCCTGGAATTTAAAGTTCTTAAAGAGTCACCTCCTCAGGCCAAGGTCACAACCTTTTGTATGATTTGCACTTTTAGATCATTAGACCCTCTATTTGTACAATCATCAAAATGTCTGCCCAATGGGGAACTGGGAGTTGTCTTTTTAAAGAACAAGTAAATCTTTTTTTTTTCTATCTGTAAATTTGCTCTAAACAGCCCCCC
>CM044444.1:102038744-102100239 GCA_024363595.1 Xenopus borealis
GATAAGTACTACTATAGTTTATATAAACAAGCTGCTGTGTAGCCATGGGGGCAGCCAGAAACAGGGAGCCCAATTTGTATATTAACTATACATCATAGAAACCAGTAGAAGAATGCCTAGAATAGGCCTAGAGACCCCCGGTACTTGTGTGTCTAGTGCAGAATAATGTACATGTCATACCCCAACCTTTCTCTTCATTTCATTATTTTACGGTATATTTCTCTTTTTCTCATCCTAGGAACTAGGTACTGAGTATTATGTATTCACACCACCAAGAGGTCCAACGGGTTCCTACAAAGAGTTTGCTGTAGTTACAAAAGAACCAACTGCAGTGACTATATCTCTTACTGGATTGGTTACCTATCAAAATCGGCAGTATAGGAAAGGGAGCAAACTTTCCCTTTCCCTTGAACCTTTTGAATCTGTGTTACTACAGAGCGAAGATGATCTAACTGGCACCAAAATTGTCTCAGTGAAGCCAGTGGCTGTCCTGATTGGTCACTCATGTGCCACCCTGCAGACTAAGTGCAGCCACGTCTACGAGCAACTCCAGCCTGTGCCTGTGTGGGGAAGCACTTACCTAATAGCTCCAATTGCTTATAAGACCTCGTATGATCTGGTTTATGTGATGGCTTCGCAAAAAACTCTTTTGACATATCAGATTGAGGATGAGAAGGAAACCTATAAACTGCTTGAAGGAGAGGCCCTTGAAATTGAGCTCAAGTCAGATGCACCAATTTCTATAAGCTCAACAGAGGGCATTCAGGTATTTTTATTCTCAGCAGGGGGTAGACAAGACACAAGGGTATTTGACACCTTCCTACTGGGTGTCCCTGATGTAACATCATTTTGTACTTCCTACCAAGCTGTAGGCAAAGACATACCCAACAATATAGCCTACGCTGTAGCAAAAACATTGTCCTTGCAAGGAATTACTGTTGATAAACAACCTCTGAAGAGCCCCAACTGGCAGAAAATCGAGGGGACGGAGTACTCATGGGGAAGTCTCCAGCTGGACTCTAATGATAAAAATTACATGGTTGAAAGTAAAAACAACAACTTTGGACTCATTGTGGTTGGAGTTTCCCCAACAAATGTCTATGGAGAGGTTGCCACATGTGTTGGTGGTAAGTGTAACTGTTCTACAAAGAGCAATTTGCAATGAATATTAACACAGTTCCCCCAGTGGATTTGCATCCCTTTGTGCCCTTGGGTACCCAGGGTATCAGTAAATTACCCCCTATGCAGTGATAGATGAGTTGAAATTGAGGCCAATTTTTATTTATGGACAGAATTTACAGAAAAGGAGATCTCGGCAATTAAAGAACAAGTAAACCTTTTTTTTTTCTATCTGTAAATTTGCTCTAAACAGCCCCTCAAATTAATGTACCTTAGTCCCTGCTGCAAGTCTGCTCTGGTTTCTGTGTTATCAGCAGCTTGTTTCACCTTCTTCCTGGTGCAGAGTGAAGCCCCGCCCCTTAGCTTTCTGAGCTGACCTTATATCTTGGACTAGTCCAGGAGATCATTTGCATACTATAACATAGCAGAGAGCAGTGTGTGTAGCAGCTTTTGCTTGGGGAAACTAGCTTACTAATGAAACACTGGCTCCCTCTTCCTCTCTATTGTGGAACAGCAGCAAATGGACTGCTCAGTAAACTAAGGGGCGGGGCTTCACTCTGCACCAGGAAGAAGGGGAAACAAGCTGCTGATAACACAGAAACCAGAGCAGACTTGCAGCAGGGACTAGGGTACATTAATCTGGGGAGCTGTTTAGAGCAAATTTACAGAAAGAAAAAGAAAAGCATTTACTTTTCCTTTAAGGAATAATGGGACACCATTTTAGATTTTGGAATTTTAACATAAATGATAGATGACCAACCTGGCAGCCTCCTTATGCCACATTACAATTTGTTATACTTATATCAATGTTCAACACTCTACAAACTGGGTAGCAGAGCTGAGCCAAGTAATATACTGGTGCCCATGGCTTTTGATGCCCCCTGTACTTTCCAATGGATTAGTCCCTTCTAATGCCACCCCCAACCTTTGTAAAATAATAAATCTTTGATTTGGGATTTAACTGGGAACTGTAATAAGCATCAATATGGCTCCCATTTCTATCAATAAATAATGGGTATTGCAACATGGACGGACCTGGCACTCGTAGCAACATGCAACTTGAATGCAACTTGAATGATGTACAGTACATTACATTCAAAAGAGCCTTATAAGATTTAATTCCTTCTTAATTGTGCTCTTACATATTTCACTTGCGTATTTGGTTCAGGCTTTATATACACACAAGTGTTCTCAACAAAAGAATTTCCTCTTCTGAATTCTGAATAAATAGGGCGCTCTCCCCATTTTTTATGAATTTTTTTTGCCTTCATATTTATTTTAGGGTCAACCAGGCAATCATGCAGTCGCCTTAAATGTAGAAAATCTGAGACCTGCAAAATCGTACGTGGGAAAGCATTGTGTATTGCAAACAGTGAGGCCGTGTGCTGGGCATGGGGCGACCCGCATTACCACACTTTTGATTCAAGAAACTACGATTTTCAAGGAACATGTTCATACACAATGGCCAAGACTTGCGGAACAGATCCAGACTTAACGCCTTTCAACATAGAGACAACCAATGAGAACAGAGGCTCTTCTCTTGTGTCCTACATTAGCAACACGCTCATCCAGGTCTATGGATACAATATTTCCAGCTATAGGGCAGAAATTGGCATAGTAAGGGTGAGTATGATCAAGGCAACAAATATATCATTATGGAAATACTGGAAAGATATGATGAAATCCGTATGAGGGAACCCATGCATGTTATTGGTTAAGTATGTATAGAAAAACTGAAAATATGCTTGAGAAATGTGCACACACATGTATGTATGCTAATGCCGTACATCATGGTGCAACTTAAAAGGCAAATTTTGGCTCAGTACATTGGCACATGTTTCAGATATGTATCCATAAGGCAAGTGGATGTGTCATATTGCTCCATCTTTACTGCACAATCCATTCATTTAGTGGGAAATGCAGGCTAAGGACATAAATTGGCAGTAATGTGGTATTTTGGGAAATGCAAACATGAAGGCCAAAGTAGTTTCAAGACCCAAAATATGTTTGCTCTTATTTAGTTATTTCAATTTAAGTACACAAATTGGGCATTATGGGACTAGTTCCAAAACACTCATGAATGTATTGTAAATTATCTGACTTCTGTATATATGTAAACCTTAAATACACTAAAAGAAGATTCCAGTTAAGCTTGAGCCATGGTTATTTGGAGTGGATGCTAAATGAGCAGATGTTTGCTTGATCTGCCCACCATCATGCTTGGCCAAATGAGGATAATGGGATCATATGACCCCTAAAGTTTATAGAAGGTCTCGCCTAAGCTCAATAAGCTAGGATGAAAGATCTTCTCATTGGCCACCAAAAGAGGTCACCAAAGGAATGGATCTATGTCTAATTCATCCCAAGTTGTTCCTCAGACAGGACTGCTCTCCTGATGGATGTTCCAGTTCTTACCAATATATTATCCCTGCCGTCCCCTATTTATGTGTATGGTCCACTTTAGGCTGGCCAGTTTGGCCATATTTACACTGGAGAAAATGTATTCAAGGTGGGTGTGGGGTTTAATCACCATGAGATTCATGGAACATTACTGTAAACCATTTGGTTCCTTATGCATGAGCACATCTCAAAATTTAGGAGCATCTCTAGGTTAGTAGAAAGGTGGTTTAGTCTGAGGAATGTAGAGTTATAGAATTGTATCCTAGAAATACAGGTAAATATAATGGATAATTTAGAAAAATTATTTTTTGCAATAAAGCAAAAAGTTTAGTAACACACAGAACAGCACTGATGTTTTCCCATTGTGAGGCAATTATGTTACATCATGATATTAAACAGGCTGATGCACCTCATGTATTGTAGGTGAATAACCAGAGGGTCCAACTTCCAGTCACACTACAGGATGGAAATCTCAAGCTGTACCAGAGTGGGTCCTTACTTGTTCTTGTTACTGATTTTGGACTAAGAGTATTCTACGACTGGAACATGCTCTTCAAAATTTACCTCCCAGGCAGCTACTCTGAGAATGTTTGTGGCTTGTGTGGCAATTTCAATGATGTCCCTGGAGATGACCTCTTCTCCAAAGACCATGGCTCTCTAGATCCTATTGAGTATGGAAAACTGTGGAAGGTGGAAAGCAGCAGTTCCAGTACATGCTGGGATGATTGTGACGGGCCATGCAAAAAATGTTCTCCTTCAGATAAGCAGAAATATGGTGATGAGTCATTGTGTGGTATAATTGCTTTAAGGGAAGATGGGCCCTTTAGACTGTGCCATGCAGCAGTCGACCCAAGAATTTACTTGGACAACTGCATCTATGACCTCTGCCTAAATGACGGATTCCAGCAGATCTTGTGTCAAACCCTAAAGACTTACAGTGATGCCTGCCGAAGGGAGAATATCCAAGTGTTTGAATGGAGAAATGCTACAGGATGCAGTAAGTGAATAAACAAAAATTATTATCATATTCTTTGACATGATATTGCTAGGGATGTACATTTGTCCCAAAATATGCAAATGTCGAATTACAACAAACCATTTAGATCAGCTTTTGGTCCTAACCCTAAACCTCAATCATTACTTGGTTCCTTCTGTCCTCTTAGGATGTTAACCAGTTCAGCTTTATTTGAGGTATGGCATTATAGATGAACAACCAGAGGCTCCTACCATTTTTTTGCACTTTTCTCTTTCCCTAAAGCATTTTACATGTAAATTCAATTCATTCGAATTAAAAGGTATTTTTGGGTACTTTGTTGCCCACAGAATAGACAACTTCACTGGTGTGCTATTACCATAACACACATGAGCACAAGTAGCATTTTTTCTTCAGTATTGGTAACATGGAATCCTTTAATGATCTTCCCCTCTAGCAAGGACTTTTGCTAACTATCCAAAAAGTTTTGTTCCTTGAAGATTGCAGATTCATTTATAAGCCTTAAGCTAAAAATTGTTCCAGACCTACTGTAATGGTACCTGGTGGTCCACTGGTGTAGCATGGGCACCCGCAACAGCTACCACCTCCTCCTCCAGCTTGCTGCATGTGTCCTTTTTATTCTCAGTCTGACATCATCACACTCAGAACAAAACTTAAATATCTAAAGGTTCCTTGACCTACCACTCTTTGCCCAACATACTGTAGGTCTTTTTTGGGTGTGATTTCAGCTTGTCTTGTTTATTCTTGACCTAACCTTCTCCAGACCATACCTAGTTTGTGTTCTGCCCTGACCTTTGCTTGTATGTTGACCACTCTCTTGGATAATCTTTCTGTACCATAATACTGTTGATTTTGACCAGCCTATGACCCCAATTACATTCTTGACTACTGATTCTGTACTGCTCTGCCTGATTGATATTTCAACAATGCTCCTTATTCCCTGTTTCTCTACTTAATGTTTGGTCCCCCGTCCAGAACTTCCCCCTTGGTTCACTCACTATAAGCAGAGGGCTCCTCCTGAGGGAGGAATCAAAAAACAATCAAGAGTTGATATGGTATATTAGCCATGGATCAATCTTTATTCATTTTATGGTGTTGTCCCCTATAATTCTTTATTAACCTATTCACATACATAAAGGATTAGCAATATATCCGTCTTGAGCACATATCTACTTATAGGATGTTTATATGCTGAATGTGTAGGCACTAGTCTAGCAGGAAGTCATCCCTGAAAATGTCGCCAGCTTTTGATTTATCCATTTTTACATGTTTTTAGATATGGAATGCCAGGCTAACAGTGCTTACAAGTTTTGTGGGAGTGCTTGCCCTGCCACCTGTGAGGATCCAGACGCCCCATCGAAATGTACTGAGCCCTGTATCGAAACTTGCGAGTGTGATGCAGGGTTCGTTATAATTGAAGGAAAGTGCATGCCGAAAGAAAATTGCGGATGCTTTTATCAAGGACATTTCGTTGCCCCCAACCAGACATTTTGGGCAGATACTGGATGCAAGCAGCGCTGTACCTGTGATGCAAAGAGCCACACTGTGACCTGTAAAAAGACCGGATGTAGAAGTGGAGAGGAGTGCGCAGTGAAAAATGGCATCCAAGACTGCTACGCAATCACTTACGGCCAGTGCTCTGCATCCGGTGACCCTCACTATATCACATATGATGGCCTGCACTATAACTTCCAGGGAACCTGTCAGTACAAGCTTTCAGGACTTTGTAACAAGAACAAGGGGCTGACTGATTTCCAGGTTAATGTGCGCAACCAGAATCGAGGAAGCCGGGCTGTCTCCTACATCACAGCCGTTAATCTGACCATTTATTCCATGGAAATCCAAATACGCAGGGACTTTCCTGATCAAGTACTGGTAAGGTCAAAGCCAACTAGTGTCACCAACTAAAAAATTTACCACACTCCTTACTAGGGATGCCATTTGTCTGGTTTTGAACTGGACAGTCAAGTTTTTACACCTGCTGTCCAGTTCGAAAATTCCTGCCCAGTTTTCAGAAGTCTGAAAAACCGGGCACGTCTGTTCCCTGCTTTGGCTTTGTCCAATCACTGGCCTTTACCCTTCCCCTCATCAACCCTGCCTCTGACATCACTGGTACTGCCCCCTGCCTGGATTCCAAAGGATGAAAAGGTGTCAACCCTACTCCAAACCCATCCCATCATGCCCATCTCTGACATCCCCAAAAAGGTGGGACAAGTACATAAATAAATGATGACCACCTTCTTGCTTCCTACTTAAAAAAGTCCCAACCCCATTTTAACTTTTCGGCAGCAAAGATTATTTTTCTTCTTGCCTTTTATTAGGCTAGCTCAATTTCACTGGTGCTGCTCTGCTAATAAAATGTAATTAAATAAGGATTATATATCATTAAATATCTTCTGAAGAACCACAATGATGTTCTAATGTCATGGTCTACAGTATTTGGCACAACCCATATTTATTGTGTTATTGATCCTGTTGTATGATCAATTTTCTCACTTTTCTCAATTGATACCAAATTGATACCAAAAATTTACATTTCAGTCTATTCTCTTGGCTTATAAGAAGTTTCAACCCACCAACTGACCATACTAAACTCTTTGTTCTCCTTACAGGTTGATGGTATATTGTCTAATCTACCTCTGACTCTGAGCTCTGGCCGTATCACGGTGTTCCGTTCTGGACGACACTGTATCATTCAATCACAGCTTGGTCTTCGTGTTGCTTTTGACTGGGATGCACGTGTTGCTGTCACTGTTCCATCATCTTATGCTGGATCTGTTTGTGGCCTTTGTGGAAATTACAACAATAAACCTGATGATGACTTGATGATCCAGAGTGGATCAATTACAACAGACATGATTGAATTTGGAAATAGCTGGAAAGTTGCTGACTTACCAGGTTGTTCTGGAGGTTCCCCTGAAAACTGTAACCTGACTGCTCTGGAAAAAGAACAAAGGAAAAGCAAAAAAGATTGTGGAATGATTTTGGATAAGAACGGGCCTTTCAGAGATTGCCATGCTGTCATGCCACCTGAAGATTATTTCCTGGACTGTGTCTTTGATATGTGTGCTTATGGAAAACGAGAAGATATCAGCTGCCGTCTTATCAGTGGATACAACGCTGTATGTCAAGATGCAGGAGCCAAAGTCTATCCATGGAGATCGGAAGAGTTTTGCAGTAAGTATCAATTATAAACCCTAAAGATGTATTATACATGAGGTTGACAGGGAAGTTCACTTTTGCCTTCTAAGTTGTGGTACCACCTAACCTACTGGGTTTATTTTAGCTTAGGGCAAGGAGCCCTTTAGTAAGGATAACATAGATAAAAGTATAAAAGAAATATATTCTGTAGCACCTGTTAGATATTTTCATCAGGGATATCCAACTTGCAGACCTCTAGCAGCAGTTTATATGTAATTATATAAACTGTGAACCTCAGGCAGTAGAGGACAGACTGAAACATGGTCAGAAAAGACTTTCATAAAATGGTTTGCAAAGAAAAAATATCCTGGAAAAATTATTTTATAATTACCATCATCATCATCATTGTAGCAATAAATAATTCAACTCAATCATCTACCGTTAAAGTTGAATGTCCCTGGTAACACAATTTAAAATTTAATTTAAGAATGCATCAGAACTTCTAGCTAGCCCACCACTATAGTTTGGGAACTACTACTTTAGGGTATCAGAATTGAAGAGCTAATCAGTTATTAGTTTGCCTTCCCCAAGTCATGACATTTGTTATATGTTTGTATTTCAGAACTTCCATGTAACGACAACAGTCACTACAATATATGCACAAGTGGATGCCCATCCACCTGTCTTTCTCTGACGTCATCCACAAGCTGCGACATTAAGTGCCAGGAAGGCTGCGCCTGTGATAATGGTTATGTGCTGAGCGGTGGCCGTTGTGTTCCCTTGTCTGACTGTGGCTGTACTTTTAGTGGAAAGTACTATAAACCTGATGAAGTCTTCTTCCCAGAAGATAATTGTGACAAAAAGTGCACTTGCGCATTTGGTGGGACAGTGACTTGTTCATCCTTTTCTTGTGATCCATATGAAGAGTGCCGTGTAGAAAAAGGACTTCAAAGCTGTCAACCAATTGGATCATCCACATGCTCTGTTGTAGGAGATGGTAGCTACTGGACTTTTGATAATCAGAAATATGAGTTCTACGGAAATTGTTCCTATATTTTATCAAAATCCTGTCTACCTGATGGATCTAAGCTTACTCCATATGTCGTCCATTTGCAAAATCAAGAATTGATTACCGGTGGTGTGACCAAGAGAAAGGTCCTAACGTTAGAGGCCTATGGGTATAATGTCACTATTTACATTGAGTCTGAAATTAAAGTGCTGGTAAGTACATAAATAAACATTTATTAGACTGCAATTCATTAAAGTGGTGGTTCACATTTAAATGAACTTTTAGCATGTTATAGAATGAGCAACTTTTTAATTGGTCTTAATTTTTTTAGGTAAATGGAATTCTTCAAAATCTTCCCTTTGATCTTGACTCTGGAAAGCTGAGAGGAGACCATCAAGGATTAGGGGTAGTCCTTCGTGCTGACTTTGGCTTGGTTATAACTTCTGACTTCTCCCTTCACGTCACAGTTCCTGGAAATTATCATAATTATACTTGTGGTCTATGTGGTGATTACAATGAGAACGCTCAAGATGATATGAACCCAGCTGATGATGCTGTGGCTTTTGCTGATTCTTGGAAGGACTCAGATTCCGACATGTTCTGTGGTACCAGTGAATTATGTGCTGGGGAGAATCAAACCTGCCCAATTTGCCCCTCAAAAAAAGCAAAGGTTTTGAAAGGAGATAACTACTGTGGCATTCTTGTAAAATCTGATGGCCCATTTGCAGCCTGCCATGGAACAATCGATCCTAAAATGTATCGTTCCGGCTGTGTGAATTCCCTTTGTGATGGAACTGGGGACCTTTGCTTGATCCTTCAGAACTATGTAGCATTGTGTCAGGCTTCTGGGGTACAAATCAATTCATGGAGAACTCCAAGTTTTTGTCGTAAGTATTTTTTTCCAAAAGATATGCATGTAGAGTGTACAGTAGGAGTTTCACAGACCATTTAGAATTTTAAGGAAACATTTGCTTTCACATTACTTCCAAAATACTTCACTAATACCTTTCCCCTTATGTCATTGTAGCGCTCACCTGCCCAGAGAACAGCCATTTTGAATCCTGCGTTGATCTCTGTACAACCAGTTGCTCATCCCTCTATGACACCTCAATTTGCCCAACATCCTGCTCAGAGGGTTGTGAATGTGATGAGGGATATTTATTCCAAGGTGGACAGTGTGTACCCCCAAAACAATGTGGCTGCTACATGAGTAATTCTTACTATAAGGTAAAGTTTAACAAATTATTTTAGTGCTAAAGTCACAGCCATGAATCAGGTTCTGAACTTCCATTTCATCTTTACATCTTATAACTGGAGAGGACAGTAATGGTGTTTCAGTGAATGGGGATCTTGAGCAAATTTTGCAGAAAATGGAGCTGCAAAGATTAGTCCATCTAGTATACATGCCCCAACGAGAATGTGCATGTTAAACTCAATTGTTTAAATTACAGATGTTTCAATATTGAAACTTCTCAGCGGGCCATTGCTTGACTCTTTTTCTGGCCACCCGATCAGCTGTATTTATTGTTTCACTCTTGGCTCATTTATTAAAAATTGTAAAATGGAGTTTGGAACGATGATCCAATAGATGGGATTGGATCTAATAAAGTGAGTGCTGGGGAGTTCTTCCAGCTGACACATCTGCACTCCTGATTTGAAGGAAAGATTTATTAAAATTGATTAAAAACATGCAAACATTTTAATGAAATGCCGTGCACATCCCCATTATAATCATGAAACTTTTGGTTATATCTACTTTACTAAGGGGCATGTTTACTAAAATTGGAGATAAATATCTGGAGATATTTCTGGAGATGTTGTCCATACCAACCAATCAGCAATTAGATTTACACAGCCACCTATAAGTTAGCAAAGATCTGATTGGTTGCTACGGGCAACATCTCCAGAAATTTCTCCAGATATTTATCTCCAATCTTAGTAAACATGCCCCATGATCACTCTTCTACAAAATGCATGGCGACGTTTGATGATGAAGTAAAATATGTATTTTTCTATTTGACTAATTGCCAAAAGAAAATATATTTCAAAATAATAAGAATTTGTTTGGGTTTCAGGCCGATCAAACTATTATTTCACAAGACTGCACTCAGACGTGCACTTGTTATTCCAACCGAGGGATGATTTGTGAGCCCTACAGCTGTGGCCCCAAGGAAGTGTGCAACATCATAGATGGAGTTGTTGGGTGTATTAATGTGGGTAAGTGTGCTAGGGAAGCTTTGCTTTGGAGAGGACTCATTTTGAGGAGTGCTCTTTGGGTACATTGAACTCTCTACATCAGTGATCCCCAACCAGTAGCTTGTGAGTAACATGTTGCTCTCCAACCCCTTGGATGTTGCTCTCATGGTCATCATAGTAGGTGCTTATTTTTGAATTCCAGGCTTGGAAGCAAGTTTTAATTGCATAAAAACTAAGTATAGTACCGAGCAGAGCCTCCTGTAGGCTGCCAGTCCCAAAGGGGCTACCAAATAGCCAATCACAGCCCTTATTTGGCTCCCCAAGAGACTTTTTCATGTTTGTGTTGCTCCCCAACTCTTTTTACATTTGCATGTGGCTCACGGGTAAAAAAGGTTGGGGACCCCTGCTCTACATGGAGGGTCAGATTTGTTCATTTTCAAACCTGGTGGGGTTTATTTAAATTTGACTGTAAAAAAACATTATTCTTAAACTTGACATGGATCTGATTTTTTTAAAGAAAAATGAGAAAAGCTCAGTCGCATGAATTCATGAAAAAACACGTTATTCCATTAAACCCTTACAAATCAACACTAGTGATGGACGAATCTCACCCGAGTCGTGCATCGTTTTTTTTTGGCGATTTTTTCCTGGCGAATTCTATCTGCCGTTTCGCGAATTTATTCGCCAGCGGAGAATCGCGGGAATTCGCCCCTGGCGAATAAATTCGCCCATCACTAATCAACACACACAAAAACAAAGAAGAACAAACAAACAAAAAAAAGGAAGAATAACATTTTGCATTTTGATCTATATAGAGGCAGGCTTGGTTGTTGCTGCCAAATTGTTTGTTAATACTTTTGAGATATTTATGACTGATTAACAAAATCAAGACAAATACAAGTTTGAAAAGCTTGTATTAGAAGCCATTTATATTACTTTATTGCTGCAATTTTCTGATATTACAGATAAATACAACCTCAGATTTTAATACATCTGCCCCATAATTTATTAAAATGTTAATTTGTGTTCTAAAATATTTCATACTTCATTTACTGGCATCCAGAGAGACAGTGAGATTCCATAAGGTGTATTGGAATCATGACAAGTTGTGTGTGTGTTGGGGGTGTTGCTTAGGGACCCACTTAAAATATACAAATATACATAGAATAAAATTTCATAGAATAAAATTTCACAATATAAGGCTAATTAGTCATTAATACAGCTAATTAGAAACCAATGCAATTAGCTGCATCAGAATTTAATAATCAGCAAATCTGTAGCATCAGCTTATATTACAGCCAGGGAAGCTCATAATAATTAGTGACGACCCCTAAGCTTAGCTTCTCAACAGCTGCTCAGAGCCCACTGAGCATGTGAGTGTCACAGACACTTTCCAAGATGGTGACCCCCTGTGACAAGTTTCAAGTCCTGGATCATTGCTGCTATTGACAAGCTGAAACTTTAGCCTCCTGCAATAAGTTCACTATATAAAATATGGTATTTTTAGCCACATTCATTTTTAGGGTTTATTTCTCCTTTAATGCAACATTTGAGGTCCCTAATAGGCACCATTTTTAAAAATAAAAAGTGGAAATAAGGTACAGCTGCACAGAGACATCATAATTAATGAGCCCCATTATTAGTGATGGGTGAATCTATCCCGTTTCGCTTCGTCGAAAAATTAGCGAATTTCCAGCGAATTTCACAAATTGGTGAAAGAATTTGCGAAACGAGTCGCTGCACGTTTTTGATGTTTGCGACGCGTCGTGTCGTTACCGACGCATGTCGCGTCAATTTTGGCGCGCAACTCTTTTTTTTTACGTCATCAACTTTTCAGAAGCCGAATTTTCGCTGTCGTTCCGCGAATTTATTCGTGGGAATTCGCTGCAAATTCGCGCCTGGCGAATAAATTCGCCCATCACTACTCATTATATCCAAATAATGGAATTCACTATAAAATTCAATAATTTAATAAAATAACAAACATAAAATAAAATGAAATTTTTGTTTAACCTAAAACTCATTCAGTTAATTATTTTCATTGTATAACCTGATTGTATCTCTAATTCCAGATCCTTGCAAGTCTGTTAAATGCAGGAATAAAGAAACGTGCAAAGTTCAAGATGGAAACCCAGTGTGTGTCCCTGATTACACAGGCGTGTGCATGGCTTGGGGTGCACCACACTATCAAACCTATGATAACTTCAACTTTCAGTTTGAGGGAACCTGCACATATGTCCTGACCGAGTACACTGGTGAAGATACAACCTTGGTGCCTTTCCGGATTGAGGAACAGAAAGAGAACCGGGGAAGTCCAATTATCTCCTTTATTAGGCAGATTGATGTCTTTGTTTATGACTTCAAGGTTTCTGTTGTGAAAGGAGAATTTGGCAAAGTCAGGGTAAGTCATTGAGGATTGACAGATTATTTTTGGATACATTTGGAAAATGCCCTCATGGTTCATTTACTTTGCAGATGATTCTAAATGTTGACTCTTGGTCGTTATCTTGGTGCCACACATCAAGCCCATGCAAGTTAGATATTTAGTAGGGATGCACCCAATCCACTATTTTGGATTCGGACGAACCCCCGAATCCTTCCCAAAAGATTTGGCCAAATACCGAACCGAATCCGAACCCTAATTTGCATATGCAAATTATGGGTGGGAAGGGGAAAACATTTTTTACTTCCTTGTTTTGTGCCAACAAGTCACGTGATTTAGCTCCCTGGCCCTAATTTGCATATGCAAATTAGGATTCGGATTCGGTTCGGCCAGGCAGAAGGATTCGGGCGAATCCGAATCCTGCTGATAAAGGCCGAATCCTGGCCGAATCCCGAACCGAATCCTGGATTCGATGCATCCCTAATATTTAGTAATGAAACGTAATTAATAGTTGCTCAAAGGTGACCCAACATGACATAAACTTGCTGTATAATCACACCCATTGTACATAGGACCATAACTATACTTTGAGTAGGAAAAAATTATGAGTAGCATAACATTCTGGGCCATCATAAAAAGGCCTAATCTCTTCTCATTGTGCTTTGTTGCTGATTTTTTAATTTGCAATTGATTGTGGCAAAATTTCAAAAACATTTTTTTTTTTTAAATTAGATCTTGCAAGCTTGTAGGCATCAGCATTTTTATCCATTTGGAAAAAAAACCTTATTGTGAATGAAAAACAGGCAAAATTAGAGAATTACTGAATTTCAGTTTATAATTGGTTGTGCCAAAATTTCAAACACATTTAAAAATAAAACAAATAGATATTGCCAGCTTGTAGGCATCGGCATTTTTATTGGTTGAAAAAAAAACCGATAGTGAATGAAATACACAGTAAAAATTTGGCAGAGAATTTGCAAGTCACAGCAAAATTACAACTCAAAAATTATCCCATTATATCATATGGGTGTCCAGTATAGCATAATTAAATATTGGAAATAGCTCAACAAATCATATCTTAGCGCCATATTTATTACCTGTTGACCCTTGGGTTTGAGAAAAATGTTGCCAGAAAACACAAATAAGTTCATTCTTGGAATTTCCTAGTCTGGCAAACTGTAAAACATAAAAAAAAAAAAAAAATTAAAAAAAAAAAATACAAAATCCTACAAGAAAATATAAAAAAAGTTATACCAGGAAACTGATGAATATGTGAACTATAACAAACTGCAATGATAGTTTACAACTAGCTGCAATGAATTTTACCCCTCAGTGATGATTTTTTTTAATAGATTAAAAGTTTATCTAATAAAATTTTTAAAGAAATATAAAATATTTCTTTAAAAAATGTTTTCACCTGGGACTGTCTATGAAAAGTCTCATTTATTCATGTTATGATATAGAGTATCTAGTAGAAGTAAGTCAAGGGCAACTGGAGATTTAGAGTTATGTTTTTTTTCTTGAAAACTTTTCACCACTCATCCAAGTGGCT
The DNA here is from genome assembly GCA_024363595.1 of Xenopus borealis. Classification (NCBI taxonomy): domain Eukaryota; kingdom Metazoa; phylum Chordata; class Amphibia; order Anura; family Pipidae; genus Xenopus; species Xenopus borealis. The sequence goes on from CM044444.1 coordinate 102,053,539, forward strand.
TCTTCAGTTGAATTGAAGTGATAGGAAATTCCGCTGCATTTAAACCCTTGAGGGTAGTAAAGTCACAGACATCCAATCATAGTGGTTCCATTGAATGTCACTAAGGTGTTGGCTGAAATTCACAGATGTGTGAAAGTGTGGGCCGGTCACAACTGTACCATGATTTTCATTGAGGCAGGTATTAATCTTTCAATGTTTACATGAGTGGAAGTGTGAATTGCTGTGAAGCCACCAGGGTAAGTAAAAGCTGCATTGTACTTACATAGGCCCCCCTACTTTGTCTAGGGATGGGTCTCTTTCACACCATCTGTCCTTTCTATTCATAATGTGCACCTTGTTGTCCTTGAAGGAATGTCCCTTTTCCTTGAGATGTCGATAGACTGCCGAGTCTAGTCCTGAGGAGTTAGCCATTCTATCTTCAGCCATTCTCTCACAAAGTGGTTGTTTTGTCTCCCCAATGTATAGATTGTGAGTTTCAGCCAACACCTTACTGAAGTTCAATGTAACCACTGTTATTGAATATCTGTGACTTTACTAACCTCAAGGGTTTATATGCCATGGAATTCCCTACCTCTCTGTTGACCTGAAAAAGCCACTCAGATGAGTGATGAAATGTTTTCAAGAAAAAAACTCTAAATGCCCAGTTGCCCTTGCCTTAATTCTATTATTCTAACACCTGGAGATATTGGATTCACCCAGTTAATGTTTACCCCCTTTAAAGAACAAGTAAACCTTTTTTTTTTCTATCTGTAAATTTGCTCTAAACAGCCCCCCAGATTAATGTACCTTAGTCCCTGCTGCAAGTCTGCTCTGGTTTCTGTGTTATCAGCAGCTTGTTTCCCCTTCTTCCTGGTGCAGAGTGAAGCCCCGCCCCTTAGCTTTCTGAGCTGACCTTATATCTTGGACTAGTCCAGGAGATCATTTGCATACTATGACATAGCAGAGAGCAGTGTGTGTAGCAGCTTTTGCTTGGGGAAACTAGCTTACTAATGAAACACTGGCTCCCTCTTCCTCTCTATTGTGGAACAGCAGCAAATGGACTGCTCAGTAAACTAAGGGGCTGGGCTTCACTCTGCACCAGGAAGAAGGGGAAACAAGCTGCTGATAACACAGAAACCAGAGCAGACTTGCAGCAGGGACTAAAGTACATTAATCTGGGGGGCTGTTTAGAGCAAATTTACAGAAAGAAAAAGAAAAACATTTACTTTTCCTTTAAGAGTATGAGTAAACCTTACACTTTTTCTCTGTTTTTCCAACACTGATACTATCAAATTGTTATATAAAACTGCGATCATGTTACTTTTTTACTTTTTTCGTTGATTTGATTTTTTTCCATTTTTGTCATGAGTAAGCAGATTTTTCATTTAGTTCCACTTGTATATTTTATTTATTTGCAGAATTTCTGGATTAATTTTGGTTGAAACCCTTGTTTAAATAAGTTACATTGAGAAAAATACAGTCTAGACATTAACGCATAGAATACAGGTTTTATAACTATTCCGCAAGGTTGGTATTACGGTAAAACAAAGAGGACATCTTCTTTGGGCACAAAGTGTCCTCTTATGGGGATAAGATCATAGACAAAGTACAAAGGACATGCCGTATTGTGTCACAACTGTAGCTTAACTACTACTCTCAGCAAATGACAACAAAATTCTATATTTTTCTTATCTCTAACTGTAGGTAAATGATGAAATTGCCAACACCCCAGTGACTTTGCTGAATGGGAAGATATCAGTAATATTCAGTGGATCTGAAGCGATATTGAACACAGACTTTAGCCTTCAGGTGACCTATGATTATAATACCAAAGTGGTTGTCTCAATCCCCAGCAGTTACTATGCAAGCACTGGAGGTCTCTGTGGAAACTTTAACCAAGATCCTGAAGATGAAAAAGTCACCTCAGATAATAAACCATTAGAATCTGTAACAGAGTGGGCCAAGAGCTGGAAAGTGAATACAAATGATTCATTCTGTTGGGACACTTGTGAAGGGAAATGCTCAACCTGTGATGACAATATGATAAGTCTGTATTCAAAGGATGACTCATGTGGTCTCCTCAACAACACGATCAATGGACCATTCAGAGAGTGCCACTCCATAATCAACCCCGAGAAGTTATTCAGTAACTGCTTATATGATCTTTGCAATAATGGTCAAGCTCTGAGCCTTCACTGTACCACCCTTAAGTCCTATGCTGACATCTGTAGATGGAAAGGAGTCACAATTTATGATTGGAGAACTTCTTCTGGATGCCGTAAGTGAAGGCTTGGGGTTTTTATGGTTTAGAACGCCAACATGTGACATAAGCAAACATAGGATTAAGAGATTATGATTGATGTATGTAATTCAATGATGTGGAGCAGGATAAGAGTTATTGTGTAGTATTTTTGTGGTAGAAGATACAAAAAGAAGGAACCTGCTCTTCTTATGAACCTTTTCCCTGCCAGTGGCCTTTATGGCCACTTTTGAGATGTACAATGCGAGGCAATGGGAGATTCCCATTGATATAAAAAAACCAGAAATGTAGTATCTCTTCAGCTTTCCTGCCGACAACATATCTTTTTCTCAATGGATCAATGCTTCATTTTTGGCCTCAAGCCCTCTGAGAATCAGCAGTGGTAGTAAATAAAGTCTATCTAGATGGAGTCTCTCTACTCTGGCTCGAGTATGTTTCCCTTCAGACAACTGCTGATCTTCATAAAGTCTAATAAAAGTGATGATCATTACACAAAAAAAATTTCAGTGGGTGCATCTACAAATAAATAAGAAATTTATGTATATGGCCTTTTCCCTTATTTGTTTTTTATTATGACTTTTATATATTTTCCTCCCAGTTTTATTATACAGTATAGCTGGGAGTGTAACTGAAACAAATGTAGTTTATTTATTAACACTGCATTCGTTTAAAGCATGATAGCTTGTATTCATTTTTTCTTTCATGTTTTCAGCCTTCCCATGTCCTGAAAACAGTCACTATGAAGTCTGCGGCACTCCTTGTCCAGCCAGTTGCTTTGACAGAAATGCTCCACACAGATGTACAGAAGCTTGCGTGGAGACCTGCCAGTGCAATGATGGATTTATCCTCAGCGCTGGCAAATGTGTGCCCATGGCAAGCTGTGGTTGCAGCCAAAATGGATTTTATTATCAACCCAACCAGGAGTACTGGAATGATGACAAATGTAGTGTTCACTGTAAATGTAACTCTCTTCTGGGATTGGTGGAGTGCAAAGAGTCCAGCTGCAAATCTGGGGAAAGATGCATGTTGGTCGATGGTGTCCAAGGATGTCATCCTGAAAACTACACAACCTGTGTATCATCTGGTGACCCCCATTACACAACATTTGATGGAAGGAAATATGATTTCATGGGAACCTGTATATACCAGCTTGCCGGAGTCTGCTCCAATGACCCAACTCTTACACCGTTCCAGGTTAATGTTCAGAATGATGCAAGAGGCAAGAAAAGTGTGTCTTACACTAAAGCCGTGACTCTGCAGGTGTACGGCCTGAACATCACTTTAACTAGAAATTATCCTCTTCAGATCCAGGTGTGTATTCCATTTGTATTATAAAGAATAGGTCCAAACATACTCAAATTGCCTTATTTATAATGCATTAAAATAGAATTTAATTACTTTTAGAGATGAGAAAATTTTTTAACTAGGATTTGCCCATAGACTCTAATAGGTGAAAAAAAATTGGTAGCTTGTCAAGAATTTGTTGCACAATTTGCAGCACATTAAAACAATTTTGTCACCCATAGGGGTAAATTCATCAAAGAGGGAAGTTCCACCACTAGAGGGAAATTCCGCCGCCCTCCATTCATTTCTATGGGATTTTGCAAGGCGTATTTATCAATGGGTGAAGTGAAAGTTCACCCATTGATAAATATGCCTTTAAAAATCCCATAGAAATGAATGGAGAGCTGCAGAATTTCACTCTTTGATAAATTTACCCCATAGACTTCAATGCATTTAGGTGAATTTTTGGTGAAGTGAAACAGGTCAGAGTCAGCCAACACTACTTTTTTTACACATTTTTTGAGAAGCAGAGCATTTGTAAAGCATCAGAAAGAAATATCAACAGAAATATTAAATATGTAGAGTTATTTATAGAATATTAAATAGAAACAACATTAATAATTTTGTTAAATCCCATTACTTATTAAATAATTTCATTACTCATTTTTACCAAAACAAGTTGTTTAAAGTCCCATGGAAAATTGGAGAAAACAATTCCTTCAATTATTACGTTAGAATTTTGCTCAAATTTCTTTTAAATTTAGTCATTTAAAAACTAAGGGTTTTCAAAATAATATTTATGAAAATATAAATATATAATATTTATTATTTGGCATAGAACGGCTGTGGGATCTGTTAGCCAAAAAGCCATTTAGCCAGAAAGCTTAAAAAACACAGGAAGGCCATTTTCCATAGGGTTCTTTTTTTAAGCAAACAATTCTTAATTTTTGACTAATTTTCTGTTTTTCTGTAACATAAAGACAGTAAAAAGAATTGGGGAGCAACACAAACATGAAAAAAGTGTGTGACTATTTGGTAACCCACATGTGGACTGGCAGCCTACAGGAGACTCTGCGGGAGATTCATCAAAGAGTGAAGTTCCGCCACTAGAGGGAAATTCCACAGATCTCAGTTTTTTTCTATGGGGTTTTGAAAGTCCTATTTATCAATGGGTGAAGTTAAATTTCATCCTTTGATAAATACGCCTTTCAAAATCCCATAGAAATGAATGGAGAGCTGCGGAATTTCCCTCTTGTGGCGGAACTTCACTCTTCACTTCACTCTTCGATGAATCTACCCCTCTGTTTGGCAGTACATCTGGTTTATATACAACCAAAACCTGCCTCAAAGTCTGGAATTCAAAAATAATCTCCTGCTTTGAGATCACTTTGAGCAACATCCAAGGGGTTGGAGAGCAACATGTTATTATGAGACACTGCTTGGGGATTCCTGATCTATAACCTCACTTTATATAAATGAATTGGAGGAAAGATTAATTCAAAGCATGTCATTGTAGAACATTTTATCATCATTCTTATATTATACGGTAAATTTAAGGAAACTATGGTGAAGAATATCTCCAAGCATTTCTTAGATTCTTTTTTTTTCTTTTTTTACTTGAGCTCTATGAGCTGTACATTTTTATTTACTACAGGGGTGCTCTTAACATTTATTTTAAAAGAAAGTATTTTTTGTTAAAAGGAACATGCAGTTCTAAACATAGTTCTTTGTTTAAGATTATCTATGCAAGTCTCATGGGAAGAGGATCATTATCTTCATTTTTTCGTTTGTGTTATTTTAGGTGAATGGTGTCCTCAAGTCTTTGCCCTTTGCCTATAAAACAAACAAAATTAAGGCATTTATGAGGGGGGAGCATTGCTTTATCAGGACTGATTTTGATGTCACTGTCAATTTCAACTGGGATAATTATGCTCGGGTCATGCTACCCAGTCGCTATATTGGTGCTGTCTGTGGTTTGTGTGGGAACAACAACAACGATCCAAAAGATGACATCCCTGTGACTGATGACCTACCTGAAAATTTTGCAGATATGTGGAAAGTGGATGATGTTCCAGAATGCACCTCTGGGTGCCATGGGAAGTGCCCTGAGTGTAGCGAAAAAGAAACCATTAAGTATAAGGATGAGAAGTATTGTGGGATCCTTAACAAAGTTGATGGACCTTTCAAGGAATGCTATGAGGTCATCGACCCAACTCCCTATCTAACTGAATGTGTGTATGACAGCTGTCAGTACAAAGGGTATTATTCAGCCGTGTGTGATGCCATTGCTCTCTATGCTTCTCACTGTCAAGAAAAAGGGGTCGTGATTGAACAATGGAGAACGCCAACATTTTGCAGTAAGTAACTATTACGGTTTACCTTTCTCTCCCAAAAGTAATCATTATATTTAGTAGTAGACATTTTGCTGATTGTTAATCCAAAGGGAAGCGAGTATATAGGAGAAGACATAAAGATATTAAGAAGTCCATATTGTGTATATACAGATGAGTTCATCATTATTATCAGTAGATTCCTGCATCGGATCGGGTACCTGCAGAATACTCTCAATGTGATCAGGTCTTAGACGAATTAAACTTATATATTTAGACTATATATTTGTGCCCACTGTATGGTTAGTCTGCGGGTCCCTGATCCACTACAGGTGTCTATTCCCGATTGGAGCATGTTACTTCTGGTTGGCACGGCGATTGCTGCGGGGAGCAGGTTGGGTGAAAATCATTGGGCATCAGAAGCGGGACTGGGTATGGCTTAGGCTAAGGGGGTCTGGTTTGGGTGCAGGTCATTAAAAACAGACCCGTGCAGGTCTCTAGCCTACAAAATGATTTCCAAATATCCCAAGATGCTTAAAATCCTTTCCAACTTTGCCCTAGGTCCCACCTGTCCTCCAAACAGTCACTATGAGACATGTGGCAGTGGATGCCAGGCTACGTGCTCTAGTCTTATTACTCCCGATGACTGTGAAAAATCCTGTACAGAAGGATGTTATTGTGACAGTGGTTATCTCATGAGCGGAGGTCAGTGTGCCCCCTTTGGCGAATGTGGCTGTGTTTTCAGAGATGCTTATTATAAGAAAGGGGAAGAGTTTTACCCTGATGGAGATTGCAAACAGTACTGCCAGTGTTTGGAGAATGGAGAAGTCCAATGCCAGGAAAAAAAGTGTGGAGCTAATGAAGAATGCACAGTGGTCAATGGAGTCCAAGCTTGCCATTCCACCTACAAAGGAACCTGCGTGGTATCAGGCAGCACTCACTACAGCTCTTTTGATGGTCTTTCTTATAACTTCCAAGGCTCCTGTTCCTACACCCTTACTGAGGTCTGCAGAGGCGACTTGTCCCTAGCAAACTTTTCCATCACTATAGAGAATGAAAACAACAAGAAAAGTAATCAAGCTGTTATAAAGTCCATAAGTGTCAATGTTTATGGAAATGAGATTGTCTTAATGAAGGATACACAGTGGACAGTACAGGTAAGTCATGATACTAACACAAAATGCAATGGAATAAAATATCTAAAAATGGTCACATTTGGAAGAAGTCTTTCTTCTCCATATATAATAGCACTGAGATTTGGAATATAGTAAGGAGAGGAAACATAGTTTTTATTGCATAAATGTCTAATAGTAAAATCTTTTAAACTATAAGGCTGCATTATATTCTGGCTCATTCATTTGTACAAACCAACCAACACAAGTTTGTGTGAAAGCTGTCTGTTATATGTGAGGAATAGTGATGGGCGAATCTATCCTGTTTTGCGTGGTGAAAAATTCACAAAAAGAGTCACGTCATGTTTTTGAAGCGTCGCGCTTTTTTACGTGCGGCTCATTTTTTTTTACGTCTATGAATTTTCGGCAGGCGAATTTTCGCTGGCGTTTCACGAATTTATTCGCCGGCAGCGAATCGCGGGAATAAATTCGCCCATCACTAGTGAGGAATAGTAATATGCGGGTCGGAAAAATAACATGATCCACGCCCAACCTTAAAGCTGTTGTTCACCTTTGCGTTTACAATAATATTCTGACACAATTGGCAATTATTTTTCATTTTTTATTATTTGTGGTTATTGAGTTATTTAGGGTGGGATAGACATGCTCCTATATAGATGCTACCAGAGGAGGGGGGCCAGCACAATATGGTCATGAGTAGGCAGTAGTGATGGGCGAATTTATTCGCCAGGGGCGAATTCCCGCGATTCGCCGCTGGCGAATAAATTCGCGAAACCAGCAGAGAAATTCGCCGCTAAAATTTCGCCGTGCAAAAACGAGTCGCGCGTCGTTTTTGACGCGACGCGCCAAAAACGACGCGACGCGCGTCGGAATCGACGCGACGCGCGTCAAAAACGACGCGACGCGCGTCAAAAACAACGCGCCGCGCGTCAAAAACGACGCGCGACTCGTTTCGCCAAATGGCAAAAAATTCGCGAATTTCTCTGGAAATTCGCGAATTTTTCGGCGAAGCGAAACGCGGCCGTTTCGCCCATCACTAGTAGGCAGAGAGGAAGGAAGAACTCAACCCACTACCCAGCAATCATTTACATAAGTTGCCCCAACCCCCAGGTCCTGTGGATTTCGGGCCAGCCCACACATCACAACAGTGGACCTCTTAATTTTGCCTGCCCTAACCTTCCTCCAAAAATGTTATTACTTGTGTATATAAAACTTCTGAATGTGTTTATAGAACCATCAAAAATATGCTTACAGTAGCATGATGCTTTATACTAAAGTCTATTTATTCCTCTACAGATCAATGATGAAGCTAATGTCTTGCCTCTTACCCTTGAGAATGAAAAGATACGTATTACTCCTGAGGGCTCTAATATATTGCTCCAGACTGACTTTGACCTAACAGTTCTATACAATACCATTGGTTCTGTTCAAATAACTCTTCCAGGTATTTACCAGGATACCTTGTGTGGACTTTGTGGTGATTTTAATGGCCAGTCAAATGATGATTTCCGTTTGCCTTCTGGGCAGCTAACTGACAGTTTGGAGGAATTCGGAGAAGCCTGGAAAACAAATCTGGAAAAATCAGATTGTGGTATTGTCTGCAAAGAAAAGTGCAATGGTTGTGACCCATTGAGGGCTGCCATATTTGGAAGGGATGAGGCATGTGGGCAGATACTCCTTGAAAATGGGCCATTTGAGGATTGCAAGGGACTAGTGAATGTAACCGAATATTTCAACCATTGTCTGTTTGATATGTGTACTAGTGATGGACAAAACCAGATACTTTGTGACAGCCTTCAGGCTTTTGCCACAGCATGCCAGGCAGCTGGAGCCAAGATTCAACCTTGGAGAACATCTACTTTCTGTCGTAAGTTGCTTCATTATCTGGAAAACCCCATGTCCCCAGCATTCTGGATATGAGGGCCCATACATGTATCAATCATTTTAAAATTGGCCCCATTGTCCTCAATAATTTTAATTAGGAGTTATCACCTCTAATGTCATGATATTTAGAACATTAACCAGAGAACTATTTTGCTTTTGTTGTAGCTCTATCTTGTCCAAAACACAGTCACTACGAAGTTTGCACCCACACTTGTGATGGCTCTTGTGCTGCAATCGCTGTATCAGGATCATGTTCAGAGAGATGCTTTGAAGGATGTGAATGTGACAATGGATACATGTTTGATGGCCAGACATGTGTCCCTATGGAAAAATGTGGCTGTGTTTACAATGGAAGATACTTAAGTGTGAGTTGTGTTTTACTTTTGAATTGCATGTCTAATTATATGTTCTGATAATGTTATATATTATATTCCTGAATATATTTCAAATGGTCTAATGCTATTGACCATATTTATCCACAATATATACATTTGTACCATCACCCATGGAAAATGTGTCTGATCAGAATCTGGTCGTTATCTGTCAATGCTCCAGATTTAGTAATAGAGACTTAATAACTTGCTACTTAAGGTTCCAACTATGTTGGTTAATCATGCACTGAATTACTTACAATATTTGATGCAACCAACTTTAGACATGCAGGTAGAAACACTACACATGGAGATTGCAAATGGTATTTGGATTTGTCACCAAAAACTGTGCCTTTTTCAGATTTGTTGCCAAAAACCACAAAATATTATGTATGTTATTACATGAAACCCAGAGCAGATCTGGATATCAACAGGACATCTGCCATTGACTTCTACATGGACTTGGCAGGTCTGAGTTGGAGTACTCTTTTATGCAGACTTTAAACACCATTGGATAGTTTTATCCCTTAAAGGAAAAGTAAATGTTTTTCTTTTTCTTTCTGTAAATTTGCTCTAAACAGCCCCCCAGATTAATGTACCTTAGTCCCTGCTGCAAGTCTGCTCTGGTTTCTGTGTTATCAGCAGCTTGTTTCCCTTCTTCCTGGTGCAGAGTGAAGCCCAGCCCCTTAGTTTACTGAGCAGTCCATTTGCTGCTGTTCCACAATAGAGAGGAAGAGGGAGCCAGTGTTTCATTAGTAAGCTAGTTTCCCCAAGCAAAAGCTGCTACACACACTGCTCTCTGCTATGTCACATTATGCAAATGATCTCCAAGACTAGTCCAAGATATAAGGTCAGCTCAGAAAGCTAAGGGGCGGGGCTTCACTCTGCACCAGGAAGAAGGGGAAACAAGCTGCTGATAACACAGAAACCAGAGCAGACTTGCAGCAGGGACTAAGGTACATTAATTTGAGGGGCTGTTTAGAGCAAATTTAGAGATAGAAAAAAAAAACGTTTACTTGTTCTTTAAAAGTCCAGCCAGAAAAAAATCTTTTATAAATGACCCCCAAAGTCTTATGAAAAATTTCTGCAGCAAAACGGTTCCCATATAGATTGTGGCCTCATTTATGCCAATATCAGTTTAGGTTATAGGTATTTACTCTTGACTAAAATATCACTTTGGAACAATCCAAGGCACCTGCCCCATACACAGTTGTATTGTCGTTTTCAGGTGTATTGTTGATGTATTGTTAATCTCACAGGGAAGTGCAATGGTGCTCAAAGTTCCCCACTGGTAAATGTTCATTTAGAAATTGGGTTATGTTCAGAATTAATCCAGCAAAGAGTGATGAAGTACTTTATTTTAATGTGCACTTTTTTTCCTTTTATGATTTTCCGTAGGCTGGAGACTCTCTACTTTCCCCCGACTGCCTCCAAAAATGCACTTGTGAAAAAGGTGGTGTTGTCATGTGTACCAGCTCCTCCTGTTCCAGCACACAGTACTGTGATCTACAGAATGGAGAACGAGCCTGCTATGAAAAACATGGCACTTGTTCCATTGATGTTGAGGGTGAAATGATCACGTTTGACAAACTGTCTGGCCAAGTGCCTCCAGACAATATCTATGACTTTGCCTCAGTGTGTAATGAGGATCTTGATACCTGGTTCAGACTAGTGGTGATTACCCAGAGCTGTAGTGGGAACAAAGGCTTTGATATGTCAGCAGTTCATGCTTATTTCAAAAGTGTATCAATCGCGATAACACCTAATGGGGAAGCATGGGTAAGAACTATAAATGTACTGTATGTACCTATTGTGATGTTTTTATATAACAACCCAGTGTCGGACTGGCCCACCAGAATACCAGGAAAACTCCCGGTGGGCCAAGGTGTCAGTGGGCCCTCATGCTGCTAAACTTTTGGCCTATTTCATGGCCATTCTCTATTTCTATGAGAACAAAGAGGCTAAATAGATGGAATAATTGATTATAGTATGTAAAGAAAACAAACTAGGAGAATAGAGGTTGATTGAGGAGATGAAAAATATTAGTACTGAGAGTGGGCCCCTGGTCTAAGGTTTTATGGTGGGCCCCTGGTCTAAGGTTTTTGGGTGGGCCCCTGGTCTTAGGTTTTCTGGTGGGCCCCTGGTCTAAGGTTTTTGGGTGGGCCCCTGGTGTCCCAGTCCAACACAGTAACAACCTACAGATGGGCTCTGTGCTCTATGCTGATACCTTTGGAGAAAATGTTTACATGGCTCTGTTCTAATTCTCAAGGATAAAAAGAACAGTCAGTTCCTAGTCATTTCTTTAGTTAGTCCAGACACTGGAACTTGACAATCAAGTTGAATCTTTGATATTATTGTTGATACTAAGGGGCACATTTATCATTGGTCGAATTTCCAATAAAAAAAAAATTCGACCATGGGAATAGTAGGGAAGTAAAATCCTTCGAATTCGAATATCGAATTCGAAGGATTTTACCGCAATTCGATCGATTGAACGATCAAATAGAAAAAATTCGATCGATCAGTCGTTCGAATCGATTCAAACGATTTTATCGATTGATCGTATTTTTTTTATTCGATCTAAAATAATGATTTGCAATTCGGTAGCTTGGTTCTGGCGAACTAGGTGGTCGAATAAAAATTTAAAGGGGGAATACTTCGACCATCGAATAGTCGAATATATTCGGAAAAAAATGTATTTGAATATTCTAATTATTCTAATTCGACTATTCGATGGTCGAATTTGCCTAATTTGCATATTCAAAGATTCGAATTCGAATTTATTTTAAACTCGATCGAACTTCGAATCATGCATGTTAATTTAGTAAATATGCCTCTAACTGTTTTCATGTATATGAACCCAAGAGATTATGAAGCCATTCTTGTTTTACAGGTCAGAGGACAAAAAGTTGCCCTACCCACTCACTTACCTGGATCTCTGTCAGTTGTCTTGGTGGATGAATCTATTGTGATAAAGAATGGTGAAGACATGGAACTTGTTCTGGATAAAAATGGAGTGTTGACCTTGAATGTGAGTCCAGACCTTTCTGGTTCAATGTGTGGTGCTTGTGGAAACTTCAACAGAAAAAGATCTGATGATCTTCAGGGACCAGACGCTAAGCTCACTGTTAACTTTGTGGAGCTTATTCAATCTTGGAGATCTTATGACTTCTACAAATGGTAAGTAATATATCTTCTTGGCTTATTTTAACTGCATGGGAAAGGGGGTTAACCATTTTACGATTTCACAAAAATCTTGTTGATATTAATTGAATTGATCAGATTACTGGAACCAGCCTACACATTGTTGTTGCTTAAAGGAAAAGTAAATGTTTTTCTTTATCTATCTGTAAATTTGCTCTAAACAGCCCCCCAGATTAATGTACCTTAGTCCCTGCTGCAAGTCTGCTCTGGTTTCTGTGTTATCAGCAGCTTGTTTCCCCTTCTTCCTGGTGCAGAGTGAAGCCCAGACCCTTAGTTTACTGAGCAGTCCATTTGCTGCTGTTCCACAATAGAGAGGAAGAGGGAGCCAGTGTTTCATTAGTAAGCTAGTTTCCCCAAGCAAAAGCTGCTACACACACTGCTCTCTGCTATGTCATAGTATGCAAATGACCTCCTGGACTAGTCCAAGATATAAGGTCAGCTCAGAAAGCTAAGGGGCGGGGCTTCACTCTGCACCAGGAAGAAGGGGAAACAAGCTGCTGATAACACAGAAACCAGAGCAGACTTGCAGCAGGGACTAAGGTACATTAATCTGGGGTGCTGTTTAGAGCAAATTTACAGATAGAAAAAAAAAAGGTTTACTTGTTCTTTAATCATACTCCTGCTCTAAATATCCAGTTCTGAGCTCCCTACTGATAGGGGCTTCATGAGGAGAACTTGCATATCTCCATATCTATCAGTGAGGGAAAGGAATATGGCTATAAGAATAAAGCGGATGAGCAATTTACAAACCTAAACAATTCATATCATATGTTTTGCCTTTTCTAATGATGTTATTGTTATCTCCCCAGTGGGCTGTGAAATTCAAAACTCTTTTCACTCTTGAAGAAAGAACCAATGTCAAAGCTTGATCTCGATGAAATAACAGCGCATTGAATATATTTACCATTTTTCATTTTTTTTTTTTTTACTTTAACGGATGGGAGCCAAAACAAGAATGAAGAAACCATTTTTTCTACTTTTACTTTTCAAACAAACGAGTTGGTTAAGTTTTCCAAACAATTTTTAGAACTGTCTTTAAGAAGAAGAAGCAGCAGCAAAAATCACCATATGTAATTAATGATAAATGGCAAAATAAGCTAGTTTATCTGAATTTTTATTTTTTTTTGCAAAAATTGGGTGTTAACCTTAACAAAAAATAAGAAAAGGTTTTACTAGAATGCTAGCACAGTCAACATACTGTCGGTTATTTACTAAAACTATGAAATTTTATCATTATTTTAATAAAACAAATTACACCAAACTCCCAACCACAATTTTACTTTATCAATAAAATCTCTTGAAAAATTTGGCGTGGGAAAAGACTTGATAAAATCGTAAAAAACTTAAAACATTTTTTTTCCCGATTTTGAGCAGAATTTTTTTTACATTTTTTAACTCCAGCGCACATCATGATATCTTCAATTTATAAATCTGCTATTAAATTCAACATGACCTAAGCAGCTTTGAGATATAGCTTTCGAATTCAGACTTTTACCAGCCTCGGTGTATAATAAATCCAAAAAAATTTGAGGTTTTTTTTTTTCCTGAGAAAAAATAGTTTTCCCTTTAAAACCATGACCAGGAAAATCTGGGTTTTAGCAAGTAACCCTCTTTATATATTCAGAAAATAAGCAGTAGCAATCTTTGCCATATTTAAGAAATGGCAAAATAAACTATTTTAACTGAATTTTTTTTGCAGAAAAAGAAAATTGGTTTTAGCCTTAACAATTCTGCCGAGAAAAACAAAAGCAACAAAATACGTTTTTAGTAGAACGCTAGCACAATCATCATTTTGTATTATGCCTTCTTTTAATTATATCAAATGAATTTTTTAAATGTTTTTGTTAAAGCGACGAGACAATGTTTGTGTGTTTCAGGTGAAACTCTTTATTAAACTAAAGCATTCCTGTATTTCCATGTGTTTCTATTGCTTTCTCATATTATGAAAATTGTTTGGACAGAGTCAAAGAGAAATTAACCTGGGACCATCAGGGACCTACAACTTTCAATGTTCTACAGCTTTTCTGAATTTTGTATCGTTTTTTGATTTTTATTACTTGGGAGAGGGGGGAAAGAATTTGTTTTGAGGTAAATGTTTTTTCAATAAAGTCAATAATTTGTTTGCAGTTTGGCAAAAATTTTAATTATTTTAATTATTTAGGACATTCCCCAGAATCCTGTTTTACTTTTTAATATGTACACACATAGGGGCAGATTTACTATTTATCGAATTTTAAAAAATTTGATATTAAACCATAGAATTTTTTATGGGGATCATTTTCAATCAAAAATAACCGTTATCGATCAAATTAAAATTGCTCGATTTGAATGATTTTTTACAGGTAAGTTTCCAGGAGGTCCCCCATAGGCTACAATGGCAATTTAGCAGCCTTAAAGAACAAGTAAACGTTTTTTTTTTCTATCTCTAAATTTGCTCTAAACAGCCCCTCAAATTAATGTACCTTAGTCCCTGCTGCAAGTCTGCTCTGGTTTCTGTGTTATCAGCAGCTTGTTTCACCTTCTTCCTGGTGCAGAGTGAAGCCCCGCCCCTTAGTTTACTGAGCTGACCTTATATCTTGGACTAGTCCAGGAGATCATTTGCATACTATGACATAGCAGAGAGCAGTGTGTGTAGCAGCTTTTGCTTGGGGAAACTAGCTTACTAATGAAACACTGGCTCCCTCTTCCTCTCTATTGTGGAACAGCAGCAAATGGACTGCTCAGTAAACTAAGGGGCGGGGCTTCACTTTGCACCAGGAAGAAGGGGAAACAAGCTGCTGATAACACAGAAACCAGAGCAGACTTGCAGCAGGGACTAAGGTACATTAATCTGGGGGGCTGTTTAGAGCAAATTTACAGAAAGAAAAACATTTACTTTTCCTTTAAGGTGGCGAATAGTTGAATTCAAATTTTTTAAAAGGGCCAGTACTTCGAAATTCCATTTTTTTAAAATTCTAATTGAATTTTGGGCTATTCTATAGTCAAAATAGCCCAAAATTACTTAAAATTTTGAATTTAAAAAATTCTTATTGTATTAAAAAAATTCACTTCGACGGTTAGTAAATGTGCCGCATAATGTATATACTGTTTACCCTCACTGAAATGGCCAGTCAAATACTAAATAGGGTTATTTCCCTTAATAACATTTTTTTATCATAAACAAAGATGGATACTCAAAGGCAGATGAGGTTCTTCTACTTTCGACCAGACCAAAACATCTGATATTTTCCCATGTTTTTCAGTCTTCACTGATTTCCTATTAGTAGAATTGAGTAAAATTTGAATAAAGGGGGTTCTGATCAGACAAATACGTCTGATTAATGTTGCTATACAGCCAGATCAATGGGTTTCCTATCCAGTAGCTCGTACGTCAGTAATGATACAGAATACGTTCATGGGTGGCCTGGGGCATAATTAAAACAGATCAAGAATCCTGCCTGATTTTGCATATTTTCCAATAAATGTAACCAGGCTTGTTTTCCTGATACATAATGGCAGTTCCTGATACTTACTGTTTAACTGAACAGAGCCAATCTCTGTTTCATTTTCAATTAGGGTTGCAACCGTTTTAGTTCGTGGAAACTGCGCAGGGGCGGCGCAGATGATGTCCAGGGGGGCAGTGTCGTCAGGGTCGGGCCAGTGATGTTTGGGGTGGGCCATGACATTGGGGGTGGGCCAGTGACAATTGGGGGTGGGTCGGTGATGTTGGAGATGGGACTCATGACATTTGGGTGGGGCTTATGATGTGGCCTTCAGCGATTAGCTGATCACTTGCTATTAACGTCAATGTTCTGTTCTCCTAATTTGAAAATTTGGACAGACACTTTTCACCCAATTGTACTGGATTGGTAGTGAGCATAAGCACAATGTTTCTGCAGAGAAAAAATACATTATCATCAACCATGCAAATGCATTGTTTGTGGATGTATTATTGAACCTGAACACATTTAACCTGTAAGTCTGTATAAATTGTTTAGGAATCGGTTATCCATCATTTTGGGAATTATTATAGATGAACCCACCTCTGTATAACAAAGACTTTTATGCAGCATGTGAGTGATAGTCAGAGAGGACTGAAAGGTACTGGGATCCCATCTGAAAACCTGAAAAGTAATACAGGTATGGAATATCTAATGTTATAGTATTTCTAAAAGAAATAGACTTGCTGAGTGTCAGCGGGGGCCTCCGGCTCCCACGAGGGGGTGAAGTTAGGATCAAGGAGGAAGTCCCACTCAGCGAGTGCAGGCAAGGTACAGTTCAGGGAGAATCCAAATAACGAAGACAGGTCCAGGCAAAAGGTTCAGAAGGCAGGCAGCACAAAATCAGGATCAGGAACAGGCAAGGGTCAATATCAAGAGTTCAGGAACAAGGTACAAGGCTAAGAGACCCAGGAACACAATAGCTTTGTTGAGCTATTCTCGGGCATTGAACCTGGGTCTCTGGCGTGCTTTTATTTTTGAATTTGGCGCCATTGCGCATCTGGCGCGGCGCGATGACGTCACGGCGGCACCGAAGCCACGTGGCGGCTATGGGCGCCGCCATCTTGGATCCGCCGCCGAGGGAGATGGACGCGCCGCCCGGAGCTCCTGGAACTGCTCCGGGCGGCGTTCGTGACACTGAGTAATCTTTGAAGACGTTTCACTACTCATCCGAGCAGCTTCTTCAGTTCAACTGGTGTAGGAAGTTCTCGGCATATAAACTCTTCCACTAATCCATTCACAATGGCACATTGTAACTCTTCAGAGAGGTGACATCTGAATTTGCAGAGGTGTTGATTTTGTGTAGTTACTGTGATAGGATTACCGATGTCTCATGCAACTCCTACACACAGGTGTTACTCGTGAGAGTTGCATGAATGGATGTGTGAAGTGTTCTGAAACGGCTGGGGTACAGATGTGAGAGCAGCTCCGAGTCACTGGCTCAGGTATGTGGATGACGCTCAGTAAAGATCAGATCCAATGAAGTGGTGGCCTTTACAGAACACATTAACTCAGTGGACAATAACATCAAGTTCACGAGGGAAGATGTCCACGAGAACAAAATTGCCTTTTTGGACTGTCTGATATACATCCAAGAGGGGGGTAACTTGAAAACGGAAGTATACAGGAAACCCACTCATACGGATCAATATCTGTTGTTCGTTTTCCACCATCCGCTGGAACACAAAACGGGTGTCATTAGAACTCTGCACCACAGGGCGGAATATGTGGCAACTGATTTGGAGTCCAAAGACAAAGAGCAAGAACACCTCAGAGGAGCTTTGAAAGAGTGTGGCTACCCAGACTGGGCCTTTGTCAAAACAGCAGCAACCAAACCCAAAAGGAACAGCAAAAGAAATAACTGCCCAGAGACACATAGTGGGACATTCACTAAGATCCGAAGTAACGCCAGCGCAACCTTCACGAGCGTTTGCCGCACTTCGCCAGGCGAATTTTCGCCAGCGCTACGCAAATTCACTAAAGGGCGAAGTTACGCTCAGGTTGGCGAACGGTAGCGTATTTGCGCTAGTGTTACTTCGCTAGGCAAAGTGCAGTTACGCTAGCGAAGCCTAATTTGCATACGGCGTGAATTACAAAATATAATAGAAGCTTATATTAAAGCCACTACACAAGCCCAGGAAACCTTTAATCTCAAAAATAAAGTTGTCCTATTGCCCTACATGTGCCCCCTGTATAGTTGTGTTGCCAAATGTAGGGGGGAAGGAGGATAGTCCCCCCCCACAAAAAAAATCGATCTTTTTCAGACTATCACCCACAGCGTTTTTTTGGACTTAGAAAAAATTTGAAATTTTTTTTTACAACCTCCTATCTATTGTATTGCACTTCGCCTGGTCTGAGCTGGCAAAGTTACGTCTAGCGTAAGTGCTAACGAACAGCAAAAAGTTGATCTTAGTGAATTTGCGTAATAACGATCCTTCGCCAGTGCGCAACTTCACCTGGCGTAAGTGTGCGAATGTTGCGCTAGTCTATCTACTTCGCTAGCGTAAATTCGCCAGAGACGGTGTTAGTGAATTTGCGAAGTTCTGATTTGACGTCACGCTGGCGAATTTGCGCTAGCGTTAGCCGCTTCACGCTTTAGTGAATCTGCCCCATAGTAGGTGAAACATAGTCATCCCATATGTAGCTGGAGTTTCAGAGAAACTCAAGAGGATTTTCAACAAACACTACGTCCCTGTGTTTTTTTAAACCTAGCAACACACTGAGACAAAAACTGGTTCACCCAAAGGATCCAACACCAAAAGAAAAACAAAGCAATGTGGTATACGGAGTCCAGTATAGCGAGGAGTGCACAGATCTGTACATTGGAGAGACCAAACAACTGCTCACCAAGCGAATGTCTCAGCATAGGAGAGAGAACTCAGGGTAAGACTCAGCTGTCTTTATTCACCTAAAAGAAAAGGGACACTCCTTTGAAGACAGCAAGGTCCAAATCTTGGATAAAGAAGACCGCTGGTTTAAATGAGGCGTGAAAGAGGCGATTCATGTCAAGGTGGAGAAACCATCCCTGAATAGAGGCGGGGGCCTTCGACGCCACCTGTAACCTCTTTGAAGAGTTCCAATGTGCCATTGTGATTGGATTAGTGGAAGAGTTTATGGGGCAGATTTACCAAGGGCCGAATTTCAGAAGTAAAAAAACTTCGAAATTCTACCCTCAAAGTTTTTTTAAAGGGCTTTTTCGATCAAAAATTTACTTATTTTGATCGAATAGGTCAATTTTTGATTGAATAAAAATCATTCGAATCGTTCTCTGAAAAATCCTTTGAATTTTTGGAACTTAGAAAATTTTTCAGGACAGGTTCTATGAGGTCCCCCATAGGCTAAAATGGAAATTCGGCAGCTTTAAGCAGGCGAATAGTCGAAGGATTTTTATAGTCAAATCAAATTTTTAGCTATTCGATAGTCCAAGTAGCCCAAAATCACTTAGAAATTCGAATTTTTAAAATTCTAATTTTATTAAAATTTTCACTTCGACCTTTAGTAAATGTGCCCCTATATGCCTTGAACAAAGTCCTCGGATGAGTAGTGAAACATCTTCAAAGATTACTCAGCAAGTCTAGTTGTTTTAGAATTACTTAGATATACCATGACCTGGATGAATGAAAATCTTCATAGTCACAGGTATGGAATCCATTATCCGGCAACCCATTATCCCATTATCAGAATTACTGAAAGGCTGTCTCCCTTAGACTCTATTTTATCCAAATAATCCAAATATTTTAAAGTGATTTCCTTTTTCTATGTAATAATAAAACAGTAGCTTGTACTTGATCTCAAATAAGATATAATTAATCCTTAATGGAAGCAAAACCAGCCTATTGGCTTTATTTCATGTTTACATGATTTTCTAGTAGACTTAAGATATGAAGAGCCAAATATCTGGAAAACCCTAAGTCCTTAGCATTCTGAATAACAGGTCCCATACCTGTACTACATTGCATATTGTACATACCAACACTCACACCACAACACACATATATGATCTGACTCTCACCCTGCATCATAAGATAGAGCACTAGTATGAATCCCAGTAGCAATATTTTATAACCCTGAAGTTAAAGGTGGTGGCAGAGACCATGGGAAGAAACGTATTTTATTAAGGATTGTTTACCTTTCTCTTCTGCTTCTTGCCATCCTGTAAATCTGTGATCCCTAACCTGTAGCTCATGAGCAACATGTTGCTCCTCAACCCTTTGGAAGTTGCTTCCAGTGGCCTCAAACAGCCACTCATTTTTGAATTTGAGGCATGGTGGCAAGTTTTGGTGCACAAAAACAAGATGTACTGCCAAACAGATCCTCCAGTAGCTGCCAGTCCACATAAGGGCTACCAATAGCCAATCACAGCACTTATTTTGCACCCCTAGGAACATGTTTTATGCTCCCTCATGGGTAAAAAGATTGACCCCTGCTATTAATGCATAACACACTATTTCGGGTTGTAATCTGTGCCATAAGTTCATGGTAACCTGATATACTCATATGACACCTTGCCTATTAGATGAAATAATTCTTATTCAATACAACAATAGATCTTCCTAGGTTTGCCTTCTAAATGTTAATGTCATCTTAAAGGCGTGGTTCACCTTTAACTTTAAGTATGTCATGGAATGACCAGTTCCAAGCAACTTTCCATTGGTATTCGTTATTTCTTTTTTATAGTTTCTAAATTATTTGCCTTCTTCCAGTTTTCGAATGTGAAGTCACAGACCCCATTCTAAAAACCAAATTCTCACGTAAGGCTGAACATTTATTGTTACTTTTTATTACTCATCTTTCTATTCAGGCCTCTCCTATTCATATTCCATTGTCTTATTCAAATCAATGTATGGTCAATAGGTCAATTTGGGAAAAAGTCACAATAAAACCATTAAAAAAAATCTGAATCCTATGAATTTTTCAGATTTTGTGCTCAATATTTATGTTTTTTTTTTGGAAAGTCACCTGAAACCAAAGATTTTTATAAGAGGCCAAACTGTGTTCAGGGCCATCCATAGCTCATAACAATGTTATACCTTCCTTTGAATCAACTAGAAGTTAGGCAGTTTTCACTTAGAGTGAAAGAAAAGGTCGAACTTGGTGGATTTGTGTATTGTCTCAACTTGTTTTGCTTATCTATTATGTATAGGCAGCAAATATAGGAAAACATTGATGTATTAGTTATTCCTATCTAAGATAGGAAATAAACCCTATGTCCACTATTACTCATGTATCCACAAGCTTGAAATCTTTCTCACTGTATCTCCTTGCCAACAATTACTTTGTTATCCTTTAATTAAAGGAGTCTTCCAACTGATTGAATTATAGGTTTAAGGACCTATAGGTGGGATCCCTTGTGTGTTCATGTGCATGCCCTTGTTTGTACCAATGTGGGTACCAGTGATGGCAAAAGCCTACTCAAGGTATTAAGTACAAGGGTCCTTTGTGTTCCTTAGAACTACACCTTTCAGCAGATGTTTAAAATAAATGCACAAGTTGTAGGGGCATGGGCTCAATGTATGGCACCCAAGTGTGCCTCAGCCTATCCCTTCCCAAAGGAGCCCATCCATAAATAAATATGCTTTAATTTACTATGTATTAGCCATTAACCTAGGATAAGATAATGCCAGATATCTACATATCTCTCTCAATCACTTGTGACTGCAAAAACTTCAATCAATAGGGGTCTAACATGGCAAGAACTTTAATAATATGTAACTTTTCTTGGAATTAAACAGGAATGAGAGGGCCATGGACCAGTTACACTTCCCTATTCTGAGTGGTGCACATACTGAATCTCTCCATAACAAGAAAGTGAGAATTGGTTATATCTTTTCTGGTACCACCTTGCTGACCACCTTGTT
Organism: Xenopus borealis; assembly: GCA_024363595.1. Taxonomy (NCBI): domain Eukaryota; kingdom Metazoa; phylum Chordata; class Amphibia; order Anura; family Pipidae; genus Xenopus; species Xenopus borealis. Next base: position 102,075,321 of record CM044444.1, read on the forward strand.
TCACATTGGGATTAAAATTCTCTTTAGAAGTTTTTACTCTCTAACCAGACTATAAAAATTAACTCTTGTGCATCTTTGAAATTATTTTTATTTTAATTTGGCAGCTGTGCAGAACCAACTTTATGACGTTTATAAACATTTGGACAGATCACAGTAATTTTACTTTATTTAGAACAGTTGTTAATGATCTCCCCCATTTTCTACAGTGCTTCACTTTACAAGGCACAAAATAATTGCAAAGGTACAGTATTTATTTATGGTTCCTGGTCAAATGGTTGTACAGTGAAGAAATAAAGAAAACTTTACTTTTTGGAATGAGTTCATTTTTAGAGACATTGGAGAGAACTTAACAAGCAATTTAGCCCAGTTATACTTTATATTGAAAGGTTTTATGTTTCAACATAACCCCTGAACTCTGAGACTGGGGTTATGTAGAACGTAGACTTCACCGTGACACATTGCAGTTGCAGTCACAACTTTTATAGACCAATTTTTTTTTAAGTTCAGTCTCTATAACATCATTCATCTTTCTTCTTAAGAGAAATTGTAGAAGAGGAGGAGAATTCAGTCAGTCTGTCATGTGAAATGGGGGGGGCATTTAGGTTGGCGCGTAGTTGAAAGAAGGGGAACCAGTATGTGGTCTTCTTATTCTCTCTTGTTTAGGCATTGCTGCGGAAGAAAGAAAAATCGAAAATGACAATTGTCTTATTAATGTTTGAAAACATCCTGAATTGTAGTTATATCCCTACTCACCAGCTGCTGAAGTCCCGGGCTGTCCATGATGCAATAAGCTGTACAATGTTTGTCACCACTTTTCCACCAGGAGCGACAAGATCATCTGCGCTTACATCATTGAAGTTGCCACATGCTCCACATAGAGCACCGGCCAATCCCTCAGCAACTCGGAGTTTTACTTCTCCATTGTCACTCAGCTCTATTTTTAGGTCAGTGCCAATTTGAACAAAAGTGGTCTTCTCAACGACACTAACGTCTAAACCAGAGAGCCGGGCTGGCAGTGATGATGACCGTCCATTAACCTATAAGAAAGAGGAGCAAGATAGCTTTTAAGTCAGTCTATAGTTTATTATATGAAACCCTGAAGATACAGAACATTCTGGTCTTATACTTGATACAATATTGCCTACAATTATTGTTTTTTTATTCTCTACCCATTGCCAAAATGAAAGTATTATCCCTTTATATATTTTCCTACATGCATTAACATCTCCTTATAGTTATGTTTAACTTTATTCTCACGTTTAAAAATAGTTAATCTGATCTTTGATAATTGCTTAGATGTTAGAGAGCAAAAATTCTCACCCAGATTTCTTTATCCTTAGAAATGGTGACCAGGGAATTTTGAAAGAAAATATGGAGTCTAGCAACGCCTTTTCCACAACTCTGGATGTCAGCAAGAATTCTGAACCATGAAGCCATATCAGTTTTGCAAAGGGAAGCCACCTCTATGGGGCCGTTTCCAACAGGTCCTCCAGACAGGCCATCAAAAGTTACAATATTCTGAGGGTTTAAGGAACATTCTCCTTCCTCCTTGAAGCAGCCTCTCACTCCATTTTTAAGTCCACAACGTTCCTTGGCACTACATCCTATATTTTCACAGATGACTCCACCTGCTAGACACTTACACCTTTGGTTGCAATTGCTAGTGACAAAGGACTCACCATCCTGTTAAAGAAAGCAAGTCATTTAAAGGAGAATTAAACCTTAAGAATTAATATGGCTATAAATCTGATATTATATACTAAAACCTATTGCACCAGTCTAACGTTTCAGCTTCTCAAAAGCAGCAAACTTGTCACAGGGGGTCACCATCTTGGAAAGTGCCTGCGACACTCACATGCTTAGTGGCCTCGGGCAAGCTGATGAGAAGCTAAGTTTAGGGGACATTTCAAATCTTTCTCAGGGGTTAAGCTGGCCATAGACGTAAAGATTTTTGAAAGATCCTATGATTATCGTGAGACCACGATTGTCTCAAAACGATCGTTATAATGTCCGATGTGTCCATCAACTAAAAAGACCATTTCAGGCGATATTGCAGCAAAACTGAAGGATCGCAGCCTGCTTGTCCTGCAAACTATAGGTAGATTGCACGGAGACCGATAAAGATTTTCTAACCTGGCCGATCAATCATCAGACCAATGTCGGAAAAATCGTAAGATGAACGATCGTTTGTATCCCACTAACCGCACGATAATTTTACAAATTGGTCGGACTTCCCTAAAATCGGTCGTTTGGCAGGGAAAGATCGTTGCGTCTATGGGGAGCTTTAGTCTAATATTAAAAATAAGGTCTTACACTCAGGTATCTTCCATTGAAGTTGCAGCCACACTTGTCCATAGAGACACATTTTTCTCCATCAAACACAAAGCCAGTGTTGCACTCACATCCTTCGAAGCACCAGGTAGTGCACTTCGTTCGTGAACTGATACCCGTGCATGTCTGATCACAAGTTCTGGTGCAAAGTTCAAAATGACTATTGGCTGGGCAAGACATAGCTGAGAAATCAAGAGAAATCATTGAAAATAACTTAAATGCTATGAAAACATGGATGGTTTAAGACACAATTTTAAATTTACAATGTCAATATGTAGTACTTACGGCAGAAAGATGCAGTTCTCCAAGGCTCAATGGTGACACCCATAGTTTGGCAAGCAGCAGTGTAGGCCTGAAGGCTTTTGCAGAGGATATCATCTTTTCCTTCTGCTGCGCAGGAGTCATAGGTACAGTGATTAAAGTATTCTGTTGGGCTAATTTTAGAGTGGCAAGCTCTAAATGGACCTGCCGGATTAGTGATCATGCCACAGGATGATGTGGCCTTGAAAGGTTGAAGTTTGGCGAGGTCACACACAAAACACTTGTCACCACAGTCATCATTACATTTTGCACCGGCGATGCTAATTTTCCAGGCTGCACCAAACTGATTGACATTTTTGATGACTTGCTTGTTAGGAAGCTGGAATTCATCGTTTTTATCACCATTAAAATTGCCACACAGGCCTCCCATTTTCCCACGGTATGAGCTGGGTACATTTACAATAACATGGTACACGGCATCATAAAGAACCTTCAAGTCAAAATCTGTCTGGATCACAATATTATTCCCTTCTTGGTTTATCACAACACTGTCATCATCAAGGCTTAAGGGTAGCTTGAGTATCTCTCCATCAACCTGTGATATAAAATCATTCATTGGGTTACCAAACACAGTTTATCTAATTTTAAAACATTATAATAAAGAAATTGATGGTTAACACGAACCTTTGCATTCCACTTCATGCCTCTTTCGATGGCTATTGTGTATCCATATACAGAGACCACCACCAGCCTTGTTACTGCAACATTTCCATTGCCATAGCTTTCATTTTCAACTCCCACTGAGAATTTGACAAGTCTGGAGTCATCATCCACCACCTTTGCCAATGTGTAGGTACAAGTGCCTTGGAAGTCAAAGGCCAGGCCATCAAAGGAAATATAGTGTGGATCACCTTGAGCCACACATCTACCAAACGCTTTGGGTTGACATCCACGAACTCCGTTGACCACTGTGCATTCTTCATTGGGTCCACATTTTTCAGACTGGCAGTTGACAAAACCATTTGCTCCACACTGGCACTTCTCACTGCATTGACCATTGGGATAGAATACTTCATTGCTCTGGTAATATTTGTTTTGGTAGACACAGCCACAGCTGGCAATTGGGACACATTTATGACCACTCAGAATAAAGCCATTGTCACAGTAACAGGATTCCTTGCAGGGTGCATTACAGCCGGTGGGTGAGGCAAGACCATTGCAGGTAACAGGGCATCCATTTGCACAGATCTCATAGTGGCTGTTTAGGGAACACGATGGAGCTAAGAAAATACAAATTAAGATGATAGTGTTAATCATGTTAACTATCCTCTATCATGGCTGTTAATCCATTGCTTCTATAATGTACATTTTTAAGCCTCTTACATCACTGCTCTTTTAGTTATTTAATCATAAAACAGTAGTGATGTAAGAGGAGCACAACGACCAGAGCTTCTCCTGGAACTCTTGTTCCCCCTATTGCTCTAGCACTGTAATAACTATCTTTCTGTTCTATTAAAGAAGTTATTATATACATTTTGTCTCCGGTTTTATTAAAGATTATATATTCTGATTTATTCCTTGACCTGAAGGACAAGGAAAGCTTAAATTTCTGTTTTTTTCTTACTTAAATTTTGCACTGATATCTGGGTAGTATTTCTCAAGGCTCCATTGTGTATTTTTTGGCGCCTTGAGCTTGTGCAATAGTTTCCTATAATGCACCATCATTTGCTAAAGGCTGTCTTGTGACTGTATAGAAAACCCCAAGGAAGACTCGGGAAGCTCTAAGAAAATGCTGGTAATTAATGAATATAATATAAATAATATAAAGTTCCCCAAACTTGCTGGAACTATATAAATAAATGATTCCCCTGGAGAGGGCAAAAGTGTTGGAATAGTCTGAAATCAAATAAAATACCTGGCTTGGACCTCATGATTTTCTGGCACATTTGCTAAGATACAATTTACTGTCGATCTAAGAAGGAACTGAATTCATAAGAAAGTTTTCCATGGCAGGACATGATAACTATATGGTTTCTAACGCTTGGTTACTAGAGACAAAAAGGAACTTCCATAGAGACATGGGCATTTGTTTGATGTCTGGCTTTAAAAGACTTTAATAAGACAAAACTTACCACAGAAAGTAACAGATCTCCATTCTTCTATTTGTAACCCAGCATTCTGACAGGCAGATACATAGAGGCTGATGGCATTGCAATATGACGTTGGATGTCCACGGTATTGACAAGCATCAAAAACACAATCATTAAAGAAAGGTGTTGGGTCAATGACAGATATACATTGGCTGAATGGCCCATTGGCCTTTGTGATGATTCCACAGTACTTCTCACTCTTGTAATCTTGTTTTTGAGCTTCAGAACACAGAGGGCAATTTGATGTACACTCTGGTGTGCAACCAGGGACCTCACCAACTTTCCAGCTATCACCAAACTGCACAGCGTTGCCTGCAGCATTTCCGTTCTTCATGGTGAAGTCATCATTGGAGTTTTTGTTGTTGTTGCCGCACAAGCCATTAACAACATTACTGTATGTGCTGGGAACAGTCACAGCTACGTAGCTATTCCAGTCATAGATCACTGTGACATCAAAGTCTGTCTTGATAATGCCCTGGCTGCCGCTGATATAAGCACTGATTTTATCTGTTTCATAATAAAATGGTAATGCAGTGACAACCCCATCAACCTATAAGAGAGAAATAGAACAGATCAGTTATTTGAATAGTCACACTACCATCTTTTACAGTGGTGTAACTAGATATGACTTGGCCCCTCAGAAAATTATTTTTCTGGCCCCAGAAATGTCTAGATGTTTTACCAGTATTTATTCAACATGTATATGAATCAGGGCCTCATGGGACCCCTTTACCTCCTGGTCCCCCTTGCAGCCGCAGAGTCTGTTTCCTCTATAGTTACTACCCATATCTTTTAAAGTGGACCTGTCACCCAGACACAAAAATCTGTATAATAAAAGTCCTTTTCAAATCAAACATGAAATCCAATTTCAAATTTTAATTAAAGCATTCATAGCTGTTTTAAGCTCATTTAAAAATCTCAGCTGTCAATCAAATATTGTCTGACACTCCTCTATGCCTCAGGCAGCCAATTACTTTCACTTTCCATTCAGCACTTCATAGATGCCACAGCATCCTGCACATTCCCCCAGTTCTCTAAACCATTTAATTGTGTAGCCAGGACATGGGGATAGACATCTGGTCCCCAATTCTGGTGCACAAACAAGATTCTGAGATGATGCAAGGCTTGCCTTAATAACAGTGTCTACAAAATGGCTCCTGCCTGCTTGCTATAATTATGAATTTCCAGACTGAAGAAAACAAGATTAAAATAATTTATATAGTGTAATTAATGTTCATTTTGCTTGACTAATGTGATAAAATATTGATTTTGAATATTTTTTTGGGGTGACAGGTCCACTTTAAATCATCACTTCATTTGTGCATGTGTTACCTCATAAAACCATTATTTTTTATGATTATTCTCTGGTGCAAATGGACTACATGGATTTGCCAGAATGCAATGGCAAAACTTTAAATTACTGGGCCCCACGGCAGATTATTTTTCAGGCCCCCAGGTTGACCAGTTTTACCAATATTTATTTAAATTGTATATGAATGAGTTCCTCATGGGGCCCCTATACCTCCTGCCCCCCTCCTGCAGCCACAGTGTCTGCTTCCTCTATAGTTAAGCCCCTGCCAGAATGGAAAATCAAGCCAACTAGTTACCAAAGTTGGAATATGCATCAGGTCTTTTTATGACTCGGAAATGCATGGCTCTCAACCAAGTCAACGGTCTAGTGGAAATACTGGTCAGAAATCCCTCACTGTGAATCACTTGTATTCAGCTAAATACAAGCTGAATACAAGCCTTCTGATGAATATGATAGTTTTAACAAACTTCACCACCATTGCCAGTTTGTCCATGGATCTATCAAATTTATACATAATAAAATACAAATCTCTTTGTTAGTCATAAAACCTCATTGCAAGGTTATTCCTTATGTGCTCATGCCAGTTAAAGAACTGGAGTATATATGTAAAAGTAAGAAGAAAAAGACAAAAACATACCAGAATACGACGTGGGAAGTCCATACTGAGGGTCAGTACCGTGCCATAAACCTCCAGAGTGACCACCTTGGTATAAGATACTGCCTTGTTGCCTCTGTTGTTGTTCTGGACCTTAACAGTGAAACGAGTGAGAGAGGAATCACTGGAGGTCACTCCGACTAACTGATAAATGCAGGTACCCATGAAGTCAAACCTTCTGCCATCAAATGTTGTGTAGTGAGGGTCGCCATTAGCTGAGCAAGTGGAAAAGCTGATTGGATGACACCCTCGTACTCCATTAACAACACGACACCTTTCACTTGCTTTGCAGCTTGTTGACTTGCAGGTCACTATGCCCAAGTTTGCATCACATTTGCAGAGGACGCGACAATTATCATCAGACCAGAATTCTTCATCAGCTTTGTAGTAACCACCATTATAATTGCAACCACAGCTTTTAACAGCAACACATTTGTCAACACTGAGGACAAAGCCATCGTTACACTGACAGGTCTCCACACAGGCATCGGTGCAACTGGATGGGGCAGTGCGATCCGAGCAGGTGGCTGGGCAAGCATTTCCACAGAATTCATAGTGACTGTTTTCAGGACAAGGCAACGCTGAAAAAGAATGGAAAAGGTCAACAAGAAGTAAAAATTTCAGTTGGAGGTGTGGAATAATGTTATAGTTATGATCTATATAGCACTTAAATAATAAAACAAATGAACTTTGCCTATGTAAACATTCTGAAATGTCATACTTTCTTTAACAAAAATATTGAAATTTATTTTTTGTTTCAAAAATTTGAGAAAAAAGTTTGATAAAACTAGTAAAATGCAAAGATTTCAGTATATTTTTTCCCATGGATTAAATTTCTAAATCAATAAAAAAAAAAGTTTGATTTCTCTTTAACCAGGACAGAGACAGTATGTAGCTGTATTGATAAAAAAAAAAAAACATACTATTCATTTACTGCAGTTGACATCTTTAATTTAGAAAATATGTGCCTTACCACATCCAGATGGTGTCCTCCAATCATAAATCTTAACACCTTGTTTTCTGCATGTATTGGCATAGGCATTAAGAGCCTGGCATAGGAATTGTTTTGCTCCACCATTAATGCAAACATCGTAAAGACAGTTGTCAAAGAAGGTGCCTGGGTTAATTTTGGGATGGCATTCCCTAAATGGTCCATTGACTGCTTTACTAATGAGACCACAGAATTGTTCACCACCATATGTGCTCTTCTTGTTGTCATCGCAAGTTGGGCAGTTTCCTCTGCAGTAGTCCCAACAGAAGGGATCTCTGTCATTGACCTTCCAGGTTTTGGCCCAGTCTATGATTGCCGTAACTTTGTTACCATCTGCTGTGATCATTTCATCATTGATATTCTGGTTGAAGTTTCCACAGAGGCCACCCGTTGTTCCATAATAGCTACTAGATAGCGTGACTACCAGATACCAGTTGTATTCATATGTTACTTGAAGGCCAAAATCTGTCTTCACCACAGCATTGGGACCACTTATACCAATAGAAATCTTTCCATCAAGTAGTACCACCGGTAGATTAGTGATGGTGTCGTTAATCTAAGGGGGGGATACATTTAATAAAAGATAAAGATGCCTGAATACAAAAACAGTTGAAATGTTTGAATTCCTATAATCAAGCCATATTATCTATAAATATCTAGCATTAAATGTTATGTTTGGCATGGTGTGTGGTATAAGTTATATAATATGTTTCACTTTGTAAGGTGCCTTGGTTAAAGTGGTAAATATTTAATATATATATATAACTTCAAGCTCTGAATGGCTGGGGTTTAAGACACTACAACAGTCGACCCTCCTTGATCAACTTACCCTAACTTTGCCAAATTCACCCTTCAGTATGGAAATCTTGTAGCCATATGTGTAGATATTGACAGTTCTGACATAAGAAACCGATTGGCTTCCTCTGTTGTCATTCTTCTCCTCAATTGTGAAAGGCTCCAGTCCAGGATCATTACCAAGGTATTTAGAAAGAATGTAGGTGCAAGTGCCCTGGAAATCATAGTTATAGCCATCGAATGTGTGATAATGTGGGTCACCCCATGCCCAGCAGGTTCCAGTATAGTCAGGCACACAGACTGCATTTCCATCTTGAATCTTACAAGTCTCTTTGGTTCTACATTTCGTGGATTTGCATGGGTCTGAAAGAAAATTGTAATTGATCTATGTGTCAATAAAACCAGATAGATTAAGGGCTAGAGCAGACGGGGAGATTCGGGGGCATTTTGTCGCCTGGCGACTTCTCGCCTGGCGAGGCAATTTGGAGCAATTTTAAAAAGCGCGCCGCTCCGTGTGGATACGCGCCGGCGTTTTCAAGCAACGCCGGTGCGCTTAGTGAAGTGGCTTTTCCGGGAGGTTCGGGGGCTACAAGTCGCGGCGAGAAGTCGCCAGGCGATAAAATGCCCCCGAATCTCCCCATCTGGCCTTAGCCTAAAGGAACTAAATCTCATTCATAATGAACTGACACAGATATCAGCTTTGATAAATGTGTCTATTAATTAAACATTTTCTGACCCTCAGGAAAGTTTTTCTAAATGGGGAAAATATTAATCCATGAGATTTTGTCAGTTTAGTATTTAATAAATCTGTCTCTAGGGGCAAATTCATTACAATATCTAATTCGAATATTTCCATCTTCATGTTTTTACAAATTAAAATTTTCAAGCTTAATCCATCATTCTGAAAATGTATTTGAAAAAATTCACCAACTAAAACCTGGTGAACGTCTATGGAAGTCAACAGGAGGCGCATTTTTAACAGAACAATGGGATTTTCATTGTGAACAAGATCTCTTTCCTTGATAGGATTAACATTTTCCAGTTCAAGCTTCATAAATTTGCAAATGATTTATAAAGAAATTTAGATTGTGTTTACTCACAATTTTTTTTTTAATTTCTTATTGAATTTTTTTTTATTGAATATTTTTTTATTGAAAAACCCTCAAATTCAAAATAAATTGGGCTTCCTATGTTCCTTCGGTTTCAATCTCTTAATAACATATTTAATTCAGTATTTAATGCACAATATAATGGATTACATAGTTCTCACATATGACACGTGATGGTTTTTCTGAACTTTTACTTGAAATTAAAGTTAAAGGATAAGTAAACATTTAAAATAAGTGAATGTAAAATTGACAAAGGTGCTATTATAAGAATTTTTGCAATGTACATTCATTATTTATTCTTTTTTTCATTCCAAGATATTAAGGGATCCATGTACTGTTAATATGTATGAATTTTGTTACAACAGCACCACCTGCTGGTCAGTTTCCCACCAGTCTGACCACCAAGTAGTCAAGGAAGTTGTCAGGAGAAAGAAAGAGGCTGCTCTGATGTTCTTCTGCTTAGAAAAAAAATTACAAAGCTTTCTGAAATCTTTCCTAAGCAGAAGAACAGAGCAGCCTCTTTCTTTCTCCTGACAACTTCCTACTTGGTAGTCAGACTGGTGAGAAACTGACCAGCAGGTGGCGCTGTTGTAATAAAATTCATTCATATTAACAGTACATGTATCCCTTAATATCTTGGAATAAAAACAAAATAAATAATGAATGTACATTGCAAAATTTCTTAGAATAGCACCCTAATCAATTTTATATTCACTTGGTTTACTTATATTTTAACATGGATTAAAGGAGAACTAAACCACCTACAGCATAAAGCCCCCATTCACATATTCCACTGGCCGCCATCCCTGCTTTCTCCCTGCATAGTGTAAAATGAATGGCAGCATTATTATAATTATTATTATTAATTGAATAATGTTAGACTAAACTTACCTTTATTGATACATTTTACAATGCCGTCTGTGACCTTGCAGATTTCATCACTGGTGCACCCCGTTTTTTCACAGATGAGGCCACCCATTGGGCTGCAAGTACAGGCTTCGCTGCAGTCATTTGATACAACACTTTCATATAGCTGTTGGGATAAACCGGCTTTTATGAAGGGAATAAACACAGTCAAACCACAGGTTACTGCAATATAATTATTATTTGGTGATTGCCACCATAAATTATTTAGATATTGGTATTAGATAATGGTATCTGATCTTGCAATGACTGTCCATGTTTACACGTTGTGAATTTTCTAAAACATTTATCAAAGGAAAGAAAATAATTTCACTCACATTATAATATCTGCCATTTTCAAAGCAGCCACAATTGTCCATCGATACGCAGTTCTTTCCATCAAGGAAGTAGCCATCATCACACTCACAGCCTTCAGAACAGGTATTTGGGCATTTGGTGAAGTCTGTAACTCCAGCACAAGTTGTTGAGCAGATATCGGGGCACACCTTGTATTTGCTGTTGGCCGGGCAACTTAGAGCTAGAATAAAGTGACATGAAAGTGAATAGGATGTTCCTCTTGTCATCAATCCATTGTTTCAATTAACACTTGAAAAGGTGAATATCTTACGGCAGAAGGCTTCTGTTCTCCATGGTTGGATGGTAACTCCGGCTGCTTGGCATGCAGCGACGTAGCTCTGAATACTGTGACAAAGGATATTTCCATCTCCGGCACCGGCACAAAGATCAAACAGGCAATTATTGAAGTAGGAGTCGGGGTTGATGGTTGCATAGCATGCACTCAGAGGACCATCTTTCTTCTTCAGGAAACCACAGTAATTATCTGTTTGGAAAATTTCTTTTTTCTTGGCATCACAAGCAGGACATGGATTGCCATTTCTACCGCATCCTTCCTCACAGTTCACCCCAGGGATCTGGACTTTCCAAGATGATCCAAATGCAGTGGCATCAGTCGTCAGCCTCTTGTCGGGAAGCTGGAATTCGTCCTTTCTATCATCATTGAAATTACCACAAAGACCACCCAGTTGGCCTTTGTAATTTCCAGGGACTGTGACTATAACATGGTAAACAAGATCATAGCTAACTTTAATTCCAAAATTTGTTTCTACAATTGCCCTTATGCCCTGTTGGTAAGCCCGAATCTTTCCATCCTCCAGCGTCAGTGGCAGATTGTAGAGTACATCATTCACCTAAGGTAGAAAAGATACATTCATCATATCCTTCTCATGTGTAATACATCTTTCATTAATATTTTTGAAAGGACGTCACTGAAACCTCAACACAATTCTTCTACCAAAGAAAAATGTTCTAGCATGTAAAGCCAAAAACCTTTTCATAATAATTGTCATCTTCTGCTCTCCAGTCCTCCTTCTCTCCATTCAGACTCCATGAATTCCTCAACCTGGCCCAAGGGCCTTTACTTCAAAACAACCCTTTCGACTTGGAGTAGTACTTATCATATTTGAGTGGCCAGCCAGGTCAAGGAATATATGCATGCTAAAGTCCATGAGATTGCAGAGAGGGGGGGAGCTGTGTTTTTTACTTAAAATATATTGATGATAGGCTTATTGTTAACAGTGGACCTTTTAAAGTAATTTGACTTTTCTGACTTTACATCCACTTTAAGCTAGCAGGTACAGTCATGCTTATGCATTTTTGTGTTTGAATTGAAGTAGGGACCTATTTTTTTTTTAAATTAGATTTGAATTTTAAGTTTTATTTAAAATAAAATGTAAAAATCATGAATGAAAAATATGGCAGCTAAAATCTGACACTTTTAAAAGACAACATGAGGTGTATTTTCCACATGTAAGCTATTTTATATTTGAGATGAATGAGACAATAGAGCGTATTTCCCGTAGGGTGAAAATGTCATTTTACCAAAAATTTAAATTCCACTCCATGGCACCAATTTGCTGAAAGGAGACTACAATAAACTTTGAAAAATTAAACTCTCAGTGGTAAAAATTCTCTTTGCATTGGCGTAACTTCCCATCTCGTCTCCAGGTGAAATTTCTCTTGTAAATATTCTCCAATTTACTAAGAGCACAACATTCCACCAAGAGAAATGTTCCCAGTTACAGGCTGGCAGGGTGAAATTATAACGTTAGAGCAGCCACTCCATACAACATAATTTTCCAAATATGTTATTTCTTCATGGCAACATTTCTTTAGAGAATTTTTCCCACTAAAATTGTATGGGGAAATATACTGGAAATTTTTAACAAAGAATTTATCCCAGGAGAAAATTTTTCTTGAAGAAGTGCACTGACAATGTTTAGTCAATGTGAGATGTGTTGTGAAAATATACCTGGCAAATTAAAGGGATATTGTAATGGGAATTTTTTTTTTCAAAACACATCAGTTAATAGTGCTGCTCCAGCAGAATTCTGCAATTATCCAATTATCAAAAGAGAAAACAGATTTTGTTATATTTCATGTTGAAATCTGACATGGGGCTAGGCATATTGTCAATTTCCCAGCTGCCCCAAGTCATGTGACTTGTGCTCTGATAAACTTCAGTCACTTTTTACTGCTTTAATGCAAGTTGGAGTGATATCACCCCCTCCCTTCCCCCACCCAGCAGCCTAACAACAGAACAATGGGAAGTTAACCAGATAACAACTCCCTAACACAAGATAACAGCTGCCTATATAGAAAATGTTGTAGATCTTTAGAACAGAGCCAGCCTTACTTGGTATATGAAAAGTTTTTTCCCTAAACTTTCTTCTAAACTGGGTCTTGACTGACAAACAAGGGGTGGATTTCAGATCATATGAATTATGTAGAGTATTATTATATAAATTAACCAAAAATGTAATCACAATAATATTGTTTTGGATACACTGCATCTACTTGTACTGTAATTTACTGCTCTCCGACTTACCAGAATGCGACCTTGCACATTAAACTGAAGGATAAGGGTGTATCCATAGACTTCCAGGGACACTAATTTGGTCACAGCCACTTTTGTGTTGCCCCATTTTTCATTTTTAACATTAATGGCAAAAGGAACCAAATTGGCATTGTTTGTAATGGTCTTGGTGAGTGTGTAAGTGCAGGTGCCTTGGAAATCAAATGCGAGGCCATCAAAGGACAAATAGTGTGGGTCTCCAGCAGCAGAGCAGGTGCCAGAACCAACTGGTTGGCATTTCTGTATTCCATCAAGTACTTTACACACTTCATTGGGACCGCAGGAGAAAGCTTTGCACTCAACTGCCCCACTTTTGGTACATGAGCACTGCTGGCTGCACATTCCATTGGGGTAGAAAACTTCACCAGATTTGTAATATTGACCATTGTAATTGCAGCCACACTGGGAAATTGGGACGCAATCTCCACCACTGAGAATAAAGCCGTCATCACATTCACAGCCCTCTGAGCATTGAGCACTGCATCCCATCGGAGGGGCCAGAGTAAGACAAGTTGGGGCACAGCCAGTTGCACAGACTTCGTAATGGCTATTCTTACTACAAACAGGGTCTGTGGATATGGAATAAAAGACAAAATTAATTGCTGATTCTCATGAAAAAATGCAAAAAGTGCCAAACTGCGAGGTACCCCCCAATGAAATAAACTTTAAACAATGAACTCAGTTTTTTCCTGTTATTGTTGTAAGCATTCGATAACTTATATTTTACATAGGCCAATGTCCATCTTCCGAAAGAAATGCACCAGCCCAGTGTCCTTGCAATTTAGACATCATCTTACTGCATTTCCCAGGGATCCATTGCACCTTACTAGACTCACTGGACATGTGCATTGACAGTGGGCCCTTATTTTATTCTACTGTACATTCCCAAGTCTAGTAGGGTGCAAAGGACTTCTGGAAAACATAGGTAAAGTGGTGGCAAAGCATTTAGATTGAAAGATCCATGGACAGGCGCTTATTGTCTAGAGCAGTGATTTTCAACCTTGTGCCTCCAGCTGTTAAGGAACTACAAGTCCCACAATGCAATGAAGGAGTCTGACAGCCACAGTCAGGCAAATGCATTGTGGGACTTGTAGTTTCTTAACAGCTGGAGGCACAAGGTTGAAAATCACTGGTCTAGAGCAGGAGTGCCCATACTTTACTAATGAGTCTACTTTTAGGGATGTCGTCCCATTATGATCTACATCCATAAAAACACTGTTAGCATTCTGTTCCAATAAAACATTATTTAAATATTGCATTGATTTTTGAGCAAATTTATTTTGCTAGGTTTAAGTAACAACTATTTAGTATGTAACTTTAATAATAAACTGTAATAAATATCTTAATGAAAATAATTAAACAGGTTAAGTCAAGTTGTTTTTGACAGTGTCTTGAGATCAACTCATCACCAGTCAAAGATCTACTGGTAGACCCCAATCTACCTTTTGGGCACCCCTGGTCTAGAGCATACTAAGGGGCTTATTTATCAAAATCAAAATCTTTTTATAGTATTTAAATAAAAAAAGTCTGACCAAACTAGAAAACACAATTGGATCTTATTAAAAAAAGCACAATTTAATTGGACTGGAGGCCAACTCAATAAAATCAAGTGAAAACTTGAATCGTACACTTTTACAAGCGTTCCTTCCAGAATCACTCAATTTTTTCGAGCTTTTTCCCGAAAAGACATAATTTTTCAGATTTTTTGCCAGAAAACTCTGAAATAGTCGAGGCTGATTCCAGCACAGACCACAGATTCTACCAAATAGAATAGGTCCGAGATGCCAGATTTTCGGTTACGGAGTTTTTTTTTCCACTAAAAATTCAAACTTTATATAAAAAAAAAACTAAATTTTTTTTAACATTCAGACTTTAATAAATAACCCCCTAAATGTGTCAAACACCCCCCCCCCCTTATTTTGTTAAACTTCGGCTAAGATATTCTTAGAGCAGTGATTTTCAACCTTGTGCCTCCAGCTGTTAAGAAACTACAAGTCCCACAATGCATTTGCCTGACTGTGGCTGTCAGACTCCTTCATTGCATTGTGGGACTTGTAGTTTCTTAACAGCTGGAGGCACAAGGTTGAAAATCACTGTCTTAGAGCATGGCAAAGTCTATGTAGGATTAAGAACTTACTGCAGAATTTTCCAGATCTCCAGGGGTAAATGGTGACTCCAGCCCGTTGGCAAGAAGCTGCGTAACTGGCTATGACCTTGCACAGAATGTCTTGGCGTCCACTGAAGAAGCAGGAATCATACACACAGTCTTTGAATGCCCCTTGAGGGTCTATCTTGGCATGACACTCGCGGAAAGGTCCACTCTTATCTACTAGCATGCCACAGCTCTCCTTGCTGGCTCGGTGACGGAGCTCCAGTTCCACTAAGTTTGAACAGTCTCCCTTATCATCCTCATAACAACCAGGCACGTTTTGAACCTTCCAGCTGTTGCCCAATAGAACTGGCTTGGTGGCAATTTGGTTGTTCTTCATTGCAAAGTCATTGTTCTTGTCACCATCATAATTTCCGCAAAGACCACACACCGCGCCCGCGTAAGTACTAGGAATCTTGACTTCAACATGGCTGTCCCAGTTGAAGGTGACTAGTAAACCAAAGCTGGTCTGAAGGATGGCATTAAAGCCTTGCTTATAAATTGACAGCTTGCCATTGTCAACGATGTATGGTAGGTTGGTTAGTACACCATTCAGCTGAAAAAGGAGTATGGATAATGTTACATATATTGGAATATATATATAGAGTAAAACTAAACTAAAGGTTTACTAAGTAAACCTATACAGGTATGGGACCTATTATCCAGAAGGCTTGGGACCTGGGCCTTTCCGGATAATAAATCTTTCTGTAATTTGGATCTTCTCACCTTCAGATTCCTAAAAAACTATGTAAACATGAAATAAACCCAATAGGCTGGTTTTGCTTCCAATAAGGATTAATTATATCTTGGTTGGGATCAAGTACAAGCTACTGTTTTATTATAAATGTCATTTTTCAAAATTCGGATTAGTTGTTTATAATGGAGTCTATGGGAGATGGACTTTCTGTAATTCAGAACCTTCTGGATAACGGGGTTCCAGATAACGGATCCCATACCTGTAGAACATAACATTATTTGTTTAGGCCTGCAACAGTAGTACAGATATGCTACCCTTTTCGTGTGTATTTATAGGGCTTGTTCACCTTTGTTTTAACTGTTAGTATGATGTAGAGAGTGACATTCTGAGATAAATTGGTTTTCATTATTATTTTTATTATTTTAACTTTTAGAGTCATTTAGCTTTTTATTCAGCAGCTCTCCAGTTTACAATATCAACAGTCTGGATGCTGGGGTTACCCTAGCAACCATGCACTGATTGGAATAAGAGACAGGAATATGAAGAGGCCTGAATAGAAAGATGAATAAAAAAGTAGCAACAACAAAAACAGAGAATTCGTTTGTTTAGATGGGGCACTTTTGAAAGCTGGAATTAGTCAGAAATAATAAAAAAAAAAATATAGAAAATAAATAATGATGACCAGTTGGAAAGTTGCTTAGAATTGGGCATTCTATAATATATTAAAAGTTAACTTGAAGGTGAACCACCCCTTTAACGCTGTTTTTGGAAATGCAAAGAAACAGAAGACATACTTTGATGGTGGAATGTCTATTAACGTGTCTGAAAGGGACATTAGGGTTTTGACCCGGACAGCCCGGTATTTTGAAGGGTTGCCCGGGTCAATACTTCCTGCCCGGTTTTCCAAATAACGAAAACCGGGCGGGATTAGCTTGATTGACGCATCGATCGGCCAATCGGCGATCGCGTCATCATAGCTCCGCCCCATGATGCCACGGGTCCGCCCACTGATGCCACGGGCCCGCCCACTGACGCCACGGGCCCGCCCATCGACATCATGGGCCTGCCCCCTGTCCGGATTCAGCCACAGGAAAAGGTGGCAACCCTAAGGGACATACGACAAATGTCCCTTTCATTAAACCTTTTCCCAGCACTTATTTGAATTTTTTTTTAATAAATCTTACCAGAATTCTGTCTTTGTACTGCCTGGTGATCCCAATTTCGAGGTCACAGAGCTTCACATTCACTGTTGTTGTATAAGCCACCACTTTGCTGCCTCTGTTTTCATTTTGAACATTGACCGTGAAGTCCACCAGACCTTCTGTCTTCTTGCAGACTCCTGCTAACTGATAGATGCATGTCCCCTGGAAGTCATACCTGAGCCCATCAAAAGTAAGATAATGGGGGTCTCCTGAAGCTGTGCATGAACCGTAGCTAATTGGATAACAGTTCTGAATGCCGTCGACCACGCCACACTTCTCAGAAGACTTACAACGGTTGATTTTGCATTCGACTTTTCTGGTGGAGGGGTTGCAAGTGCATTGATTTTCACACTTGTTGTCTCCCCAGAACTTTTCATTGGCGGCATACAGTTTCCCCTCATAGATGCAACCACAGCTTGATTTGGGGATGCATTTACCTTCATCCAGAACATACCCATCCTTACACTCACAGCCTTCCACACAAGACTCAGAACAAGTTGATGGTGTTGCATCATCATTACAGGTGGTTGGGCAACCTTTACTGCACAACTTGTATTGGCTGTTGTCAGCGCACTGCATGGCTAACGAGACAAAAACATGGAAGCATGTTATAACGTGCCGGCTTAATTATCAACATTTAGTGGTTTATGAAACCGCAACTAAACTCACCTTCTCTAAAACCATGACTATTGGAATTTATTAAGGGGGTTAATTATCCAAAGAATTTTTTACCCTAATGAATTTGTATGAACTCACAACTGGAATGGAAGGTTATTAATGAAAAAACTCTAATATTCTATTGAATAGTCCTATCTCGAAAAATTCGAATTAAATTTGAATTGAGTTTTCCTCCGGAAAAAAAAAACAAAAAACTTGAATGTCAGGAAGGCGATTATTAAATCGAATGGTTCAACGAACCTCTGCCATTGACTCGGCAGGTTTTAGGTGGCGAATATTCGAATCAGAACTGTTTCCAGAGTTGAGGTCTGATAAATCTCACATTTGAATTTACATTTGAGTTGCTGATTTTAAATTCGAATTTGTGAGTTTTGACACAAAAAAAATAAAAAAATTTGTATTTACCATTCAAACCATAATAAATCTGCCCCTAAAAGGTGAGTCCCTTAGTATACCAAAAACACTATGTGACAATTATATTTTTGTGCTGCCCAAAATTTTATACAAATGTGAGACAATTAACTGACATACTGATGATAGAAATGATGATGTCATTGAAATTAGTCTATTGATTGTTATAGGCAGAATGGCCTTAAAATTGTCGTGTAGTGTTACATGTAGCCCAGATTCCTTCAGCTGGACAGATAAGTTCAGTTAAAGGACAAGGAAAGTGTAAAACAGAATAAGGGTAGAAATGGTGTATTTTGTATACTAAACATAAACATGAACTTACTGCACCACAAGCCTAATCAAACAAATGATTTATGCTTTCAAAGTTGGCCACAGGGGGCTGTCATCTTGTAACTTTGTTATACATCTTTGTCTGACACTGGCACTGCACATGCTCAGTATGGTCTGTGCTGCTTAGGGATCGTCATAAATGCTGCTTGAGTTCTGCATGGCTGGTAAGTAAGGGCTCCCCCTGCTGTTCATAAGTGATTGTTTCCCTGCCAGAAGTTAGGGACCGTCTGACAATTTTTATCCACAGCACTAAATGAAGGGAGAATTTGTTTCTTATAAAAACGGTACACATTTTTTAATTAAAGTATATTGGAGATAGATTTCTTTTACATTAAAGAAAGTAAAAATGGGATTTTATTTCTTTGCCTTTCCTTGCCCTTTAAACTGTTCCCAATATTTAGGCATATTTTTAGAATTTTTTTAATAGTAGCATAGTAAGTTAGGTTGATAAAAGACACATGTCCATCACGTTCAACCGTTTTAGTCTATATATAACCTGTTGATCCAGAGGAAGGCAAAAAAAACATTTGAACCCTCTCCAATTTGCCTCAGAGGGGGAAAAACTCCTTCCTGACTCCAAAATGAAAATGGGACCAGTCCCTGGATCAACTTGTATAATGAGCTATCTCCCATTACCCTGTATTCCCTCACTTGCTAAACACCATCCAACCCCTTCTTAAAGCTATCTAATGTATCAGCTTGTACCACTGATTCACTTCCCTCCCTGTAACACCCCTTTCCCTCCTTTCCTCTAATCTCATTGGCTCCCTCCTGTCTGCTGGGAGGAGCTACTGGTGAATAAATCATCCAACCCCTTCTTATACCTATCTAATGTATCAGCCTGTACCACTGATTCACTTCCCTCCCTGTAACACCCCTTTCCCTCCTTTCCTCTAATCTCATTGGCTCCCTCCTGTCTGCTGGGAGGAGCTACTGGTGAATAAAGCATCCAACCCCTTCTTATACCTATCTAATGTATCAGCCTGTACCACTGATTCAGGGAGACAATTTCACATCTTCACAGCTCTCACTGTGACAAACCCCTTCCCAATATTTAGGCAGAACTTCTTTTCTTCTAATTGGACTATAGCAAAATAAATTAGGAAAAAATATCAACTTACGGCATGCAGAAGGTTGCCTCCATTCTGCAATTTGGACTTTGTTCCTCTGGCAAGCATCCGCATAGCTTTTTAGACTCTGGCACAGAATCTGCTTGGATCCACCATTCATACATAAATCATATACACAGTTATCCACATAGATTTTGGGATCAACTGATGCATGGCACAGACGAAAGGGACCATCTGCCTTGGAAATGAGGCCACATGTTTGCTCACTCGCATATTGTTTTTGGAGATCGAGTGAACAAGTCTTGCACTCTCCATTGCAATTGTGCCAGCAAAACCTGTCTCCATCCTCTACTTTCCAACTTTTGCCAAAATCAGCAAGGTTTGGAGCTTGTGAACCTGCAGGTGTGGCCAAGTCATCACCAGGGTTTCCGTTATAATTACCACACATACCGCAAACACTTTCATAGAAGCTGCTGGAAATGAAGACTCTGAGGATGGAGTTCCAGTCATAATACACTTTCAGGCTAAAATCTGTTTCAATGACAAGGGAACCTCCAGACTGGTACAACCTGACCTGACCATCATTTAGATTCATGGGAAGACGATAGCGTTGGTCATTCACCTACAAAAGGAAAGTGCAATAGTTTAAGCAAGAGATCTCAGGAATGATCATGGACGATGGGAGGTAGATGGATGAACTGAACTGGAAGAAAATGTCATGCTAGATACTTATGCAGACCCTTTCTACTTACCCTGACAAAACCATGTTCATATCTCACTAAAGAAATGGTGAATCCGTAGACTTGTACAGTAACAAAGCTGACATAGGCCACTCGGGTGTTGCCTCGATTCTCATTCTTGGCTTCAATATTGAAAACTGGAAGACTGCTGTCGCTTCCACAGGTCTTCGCGATGGTGTAAGTGCAAGTGCCCTGGAAGTCATAAAAGCGGCCATCGAAGGTGCGATAATGTGGGTCTCCAAGTGCCCAGCAGAAAGCCTCTGAGGTTGGGAGGCAGACTGGTTTCCCATTGGTCATTTGGCACTTTTCCTTAGATCTGCATTTTGTGGTTTCACAAGATGCCACAGGAACACCTGTAGAAAAGATTCAAACAGATTGGAGGTTATTTATTAGGAAATTGCTTTATTTATTACAATGCAAGAACTTTACTTGGAAATGTTGTACATGATGTTTTGTGCTTGTGTACCAGCCCGCAGCAACCACAGCCCTTTAGCAGTAAAGATCTGTGTCTCCCCAGTAGATGCCCCAGTAGCTCCCCATCTTCTTTTCTACTGATTCACTGATTCACATGCTCTGTGCTGCTGTCACTTACTGAGCTTAGGGACCCACTCACAATATACACCTGATAGTGTCATAGAAATATAGTCACAATATAAGGCTGATTAGTCATTAATACACATCATTAGAAACATCACAATTTAATCATCAGCAAACCTGTAGCATCAGCTTATATTACAGCCAGGGAAGCTCATTTTCTGCTGCTGCTGCTGGATAATTAGTGACGACCCCTAAGCTTAGCTTCTCAACAGCTGCTCAGAGCCCACTGAGCATGTGAGTGTCACAGACACTTTCCAAGATGGTGACCCCCTGTGACAAGTTTCAAGTCCTGGATCATTGTATTTAATACAAGCAGTACGCAGGTGATAAGTACAGGGCACCCCTGTTCCTTGTGTCCTCTGGGGTTCCCCTAGTATGTTTGTGTAAATAATGAGCAAGCCTGGGCAGCTGAGGGTGCCTATGTCCCAACTACCACCCACCCAAATATAGATATATGCATATATTTAATTATGTAGACTAGTAAGCTAAGGACAAATTGCAAATAACTAGTGTACTTTGTGTCCAATATTGTGGATTTTCACCTTAAATAACTTTATGGAGTAAATTATAGTCTGTAGTCTTAACAGTTAATAGAATAAATGCATCAGAGATTGCACCAGGTCTAGTAAACCAAAGCAACCAATCAGGTTTCTGCTTTCAAATATTTGACCAGGGAATGCAACGCTCTGCTTGGTTGCTATGGCTTTGTAGAACTGATGAAAACTTGTAGCACGTTACAGCCTTTATGTTTCAATCCTGGCACAACATTCTGTTTCTTTGCAAAGCTAACGCACACAACTGACAAAACTTACTATTGATGCACGTAGCTGGGGATCCATAACTGTTCAGTTTAGTGAGTCCGTAAGACAGAATCATGAAGGGTGAAGATGGATTCTCCACATGTTGGAAGCTGTAATCTTTTCCATATGTTTGAGTTGTCCAGGAATAGTCAGTGCCAGGTATGTTCTTCCATGTCAAGCCCTGAGCAGGAACTTTGTTATAGGCCACCTTAGAGATGTCTGAAGTCTTTGCAACCAAAGTGCCATAGTTGTCAAAATCTTTTTGTCCATATACGTAGAATGATGTGCAATAACAGGTTGTTGGAGGAATAACTATCAGGATAGGATCATATTGGATTCCTGATCTGTCCGTCCACCCTGTACAGTAGTAAATAACTTGAATTCCAGCACTAGCTGTGATGGAAAGGGGAGTTTGAGCTGGAACCTCCAACTGTATCACTTGACCTTCAGCTAAATTCTGAGATGATTGTTTTGATTCAACACGATAGTCAACCTTAGTGTTCTGAGAAGCAACTACAAAGACAATGTCACTCCTGGTCTGGAAAGTAATAGGGGGCACAATGAAGTTTTTTCCCCATCTGTTGACCGGTGGAAGTTGCTCATAGACGTGGTTACACTTGGTGTTTTTCCATGAGCAGGTGTGACCACTCAAAAGAGCCACAGGTTTCTGAGACACCACCCTGCTTCCAGAAAGATCATCTTTGCTCAGGAGCTGAAGTGCACTATAGGCTTCCAGCAATACACTGAGCTTACTTCCCGCTGGATAGAGCTTTTCTTGGAAGGTCACTTGTCCTTTCAGGAAAATGTCAACATTGGTGGGCTGGTCACTGCTAACTACTGAGAATTCCTTGAATCCATCAGGGGGACCATCTAGAGGGGTCACCACATAGTACTCAGTTCCCAGGTCTTGCACTGGGTGTACAATACTTGTATCAGCGCTTTGCATCTTGAAATTCATCGAGAGCACCGAGATGGGCTTGTCGGCCGTAATGATGATCACATTGCAGGATTTGCTAGTCCCCGGCAGCTCTGCAGCTGAAGGTATCTGAACCGTGATGGTGGAACGGTCATTTACTGATAAGACTCTTTTGAAGGTAGACTTGTTCATCCAGACAGTGACAGAAGTCGAGGGTTCGTAGCCAGTAATGAAGATTAGGAAGTTCGCATTGCTGTAAGATAACTGGTAGTTTTGCATAAAGACTGTAATAAACTCCTTGCCCTGTGGAGCTGCTAAGCAGGTTCCTGAAACAAAATCAAGACCAAAAAAATGTAAAATATATCATCAATACAGATTGGGCATTTTCATTTCTTCTGACACTGGAACTCTAATAATATGGATCTCCATTCTGCCGACAAATCTTTTAAACATCAATGGGCTTATTTATCAGAAATCAAATGTATGAGGCTTTAGAAGAGGTTTAGAATTTAAAAAAAAAACTTAAGTCTTTTGTATTAATAAAATCTGAATATACAAAACATAATTGAATAGAACCATGTAAAAAACTTGAATTTTGCCTAAGCCGACTCCCATCTACTTATGTGAACTGGCAAGCTTCAAGTTTTTGAAAATACAATCCAAATTAGTGCGTTTTTCTACATAAAAATCATGGCAAAAAGTAAACGCAAGAGGATTGTTTTAACTCCATTTAGGATTAATTATATCTTAGTTGGGATCAAGTACAAGCTACTGTTTTATTATTACAGTTATGGCACCTGAAATCAAGAATGCTCGGGACCTGGGATTTTCCAGATAATGGATCTTTCCGTAATTTGGATGTTCACTAGAAAATCATATAAACATGAAATAAAGACAATAGGCTGGTTTTGCTTCCAATAAGGATTAATTATATCTTAGTTGGGATCAAGTACAAGGTAAATGTATGGGTCTTGTAATCCAGAATGCTCAGGAATTTGGATTTTCCGGATAATGGATCTTTCTGTAATCTGGATCTTCATACCTTAAGTCTACTAGAAAATCATATAAACATGAAATAAAGCCAATAGGCTGGTTTTGCTTCCAATAAGGATTAATTATATCTTAGTTGGGATCAAGTACAAGCTACTGTTTTATTATTACACAGAAAAAGGAAAAAAAATGATTATTTGGATAAAATGAAGTATAAGTGAGACTGCCTTTCCTTAATTCGGAGCATTCTGGATAATGGGTTTCTGGATAACTGAAACTGTTTTATTACTACAGAAACTGTTTTATTATTACAGAGAAAAGGGAAATCATTTTGAAAAATCAGAATTATTAGAGTAAAATTGAATCTTTGGCAAAGAAATACCTTCCTGGTATTCAGAGTTGTTTATTTCAATTCAATAACTTGTGAATAACAGATTCCTTAGAATAGATGGCAAACTGGGAGGTACAAGAGGCCTGTGTTCACTATAAATTTTTAATCCAAGTGGCCCAGTGGGACCCATTTCAGTGCAAAATTCAGAGTCTTCTGAATCATATGGTCCTTGTGCCTTTATATGGAGAATGGGTTTGTCAATGATATCTATATTATAGTCAGTATGCTATATGGCTCATTTCCAACACCCCATGCAAAGTGCAAAAAAAAAGATGTAATCTGCATTGTGCAAATAGAAGCAGCCCTCTGATCTATGTGAATGGAACACTGTCTGTGTCTGTCTGTCTGTGTTAGACAATACTTCATTCAAGAGGGACTGACTGGGAGAGGCAGGTAGGCACCCCCCTCCTGTCTCCTCCCAACCCTTAACTTGTATCTTATTCTAAGACACGAGGTACATTATCCCTTATAATACATGAGTGATACTCAGAGTTCCCTGTATAACTCAG
>CM044444.1:102102846-102113852 GCA_024363595.1 Xenopus borealis
TTGCCCTACATGTGCCCCCTGTATAGTTGTGTTGCCATATGTTAGGAAACGTAGGGGGGGGTAACCCCCCCCCAAAAAATATTATCAATCTTTTTCAGACTATCAACCTCCTATGCTAAAATACGCCAGCGTCTTTTGGGACTTAGAAAAAAATTTGACTTTTTTTAACCTCCTGTCTATTGTATTGGTCTGACCAGGCGAAGTAAAGTCTAACGTAAGTGGTAACGTTGAGGAAAATGTTCATCTTAGTGAATTTGCGAAGTTACGATCCTTCGTCAGTGCGCAACTTGGCCTGGCGTAAGGGTGCGAAGTTGCGCAAGTCTATCTACTTCGCTAGCGAAAATTCGCCAGAGCCGGTGTTAGCGAATTTGTGAAGTTGCAAAATGACGTGGCGAATTAGCGCTAGCGTTAGATGCTTCGTGCTTTAGTGAATCTGCTCCATAATGTCCTTTTTGGTGCCACAAACGATGCATTTTGAAAATTCACTACAGGTATGGGATCCGTTCTGTGGAAACCCATTATCCAGAAAGCTCCGGATTACGGAACGGCTGACTCCCTTAGGCTCAATTTTATCCTAATAAAAATTAAAAAAAAAAAACATTTTTAATAATTGTGATAATCCCGTGCAGGGTGTTGTGGAACCGGAAGAATGTACACAGAGATGCCAGACTGCAGGGTAGAAGTCAGCTTTATTCCTGGCTGTTCTCTCCACTCTGTTTACTCCTCCCCCCTCACTTCCTCTTCCTGTGTCCATAACCTTTCTCATTTCTCCACCCAGTGCTAAGCTGCTAATTCATATTAAAATGAACATTTAACCTCATATTAATGTATGGAACAACATTACAATAATGGTTTCTTTTTTTCTGTGTAATAATAAAACAGTAACTTGAACTTGAACCCAACTAAGATGTAATTAATCCTTATTGGAGGCAGAAACAGTCATTTGGGTTTATTTAATGTATATTAAAATATGAAGATCCAAATAACGGAAAATTCAGAAAAATTCTGAAAACCCCCAGATCCAGATTCTGATCCTGTTATCCATTCTGGATAAGTCCCATACCTGTTCTTGATCCCAACTAAGATATAATGTATCCTTACTGATACCAGCCTATTGGCTTTATTTAATGTTTACATGTAATGGATTAAAAATGAAGATCCAAACTACGGAAAGATCAAATATCCTCTCAGCCTCAGGTATTCTGGATACCAGGTCCCACGCCTGTGCAATGAAAAAATCAGAGAACAGCACGGGAACCCCTACCTTCCCAAAAGTTTCACACCTACATTAGGTTCAGGTTACTAAGGCTGTGTTTCCATACACATAGAATGATAGCAACCTAGAGGAGGACCGTGGAGAACAGTGAACCTTTCATTTGGGAAAATGAATCATTTGGTGTTTTTCTTTGATCAGAGCTTCTTAATCAGTGGCAGGTTGGAGGCTTTTCATCAATCAAATATCCCATAAAACCTCTTATTCCATGAAAAGACAAACATTCATTCCTAATTCCATTAAAGGGGTTGTTCACCTTTGAGTTAACTTTTAGTATAATGTAGAGAGGGATATTCTGAGACAATTTGCAATTGGTTTTCATTTTTTATTGTTTGTGGTTTTATAGTTATTTAGCTTTTTATTCAGCAGCTCTCCAGTTTGCAGTGTCAGCAATTTGGTCTCTAGGGTACAAATTCCCCTAGCAACCCTGCATTGATTTGAATAAGAGACTGGAATATGAATAGGAGAGGGACTGAATAGAATGATAAGTAATAAAAAGTAACAATAACAATACATGTGTAGCCTTACAGAGCATTTGTTTTTAGATGGGGTCAGTGACCCCCATTTGAAAGCTGCAAAGAAACAGAAGAAAATTGCAAATCATTAAAAAACTATGAAAAATAAATAATGAAGACCAATTGAAAAGTTTCTTAGAATTGGCCCTTCTACAATATACTAAAAGTTAACTTGAAGGTGAACCGCCCCTTTAATAAAAGAAAGGTACATGCAGACCCCATGAAGTCTATTATTAAGTACTGGAGGGTATGAAACGTGTCAGGTAGAGTACCCTGGGCTCTTTAAGGACCTTTAAACAGAATATTAAATACATTTGTATCCTATTATGGAAGATGTGGTGCTATTGGATACTTGTTTTGATGTATGGTATGCTCTTTGGTTCTGGGGGCATATCTAGTAAACTTTAGGCTTTTTGTACTGGCTATTTGTCCCCCCCATGGAAAATCTATATTATTGGACTTTATATTTATTGTATGATTAGCTGGTTCTCCAAACAAATATAAAATGTTTACTCTATGCACAAGCATGGACATGAACTGCCAATGGTCTAGCCCAGTGGTCTTCAAACTTGGCCCTCCAGCTGTTAAGGAACTACAAGTCCCACAATGCAATGATGGAGTCTGACAGCCACAGTCAGGCAAATGCATTGTGGGACTTGTAGTTCCTTAACAGCTGGAGGGACAAGTTTGAGGACCACTGGTCTAGCCTCTCAACAATCCAGTAGGCAAATGGAAGCTAATTTGAATTCACATAAGGGAAACCCATAGGGGTAGATTCATCAAAGAGTGAAGTTCCGCCACTAGAGGGAAATTCCGCAGCTCTCAGTTCATTTCTATGGGATCTTTAAAGGCGTATTCATCAAAGGGTGAAATTTCACTTCACCCATTGATAAATAGGCCTAGCAAAATCCCATAGAAATGAACTGAGAGCTGCGGAATTTCCCTCTAGTGGCGGAACTTCACTCTTTGATGAATCTCCCCCATAGACGTTGCAGGGTGCGTTGCAAGGAAGCCTTCGTTCACATTTACACTGGAATTCTGGGGTAAATGGTGCATTGTGGGTAATGAGCTTAATGATTTGTACCTATACACAGGGGGATAGGTGGGAAGCCACAAGCCTTAAGGTAGGATGAGTTGTGAAGCCCAAGTTGAGAACCAGTTTGGTTGTAATATGTGACTTTTATAAGGGTTTTATTCCTAAGGAAACTTGGAACTCCAGTATATGGACACTGGACTTTCAATTATCCAAGACTAACATGAGCCAACACAAATCTCTCACAATTTGTCAAGCGATCCAGTATCACCTCTACTGAACTGGACAAAGGCTAGACATTGTACCCAAGAACTTTTAGTATGATGTAGAGAAGGATATTCTGAGACAATCTGCAATTGGTTTTCATTCTTTATTATTTGTGGATTTTATTTTTGTTATTTAGCTTTTTATTCAGCAGCTCTCCATCTTGTTGCTAAGGTACACATTATCCTAGCAACCATATATTGATTTTAATAAGAGACTGGAATATGAATAGCAGAGGCTTACTGAGCATTTGTTTTTTTTTAAATGGAGCCAGTGAAAGTTGGAAAGATTCAGAAGAATAAGGTTAATAGTTCAAAAAAGTAAATAATGAAGACCAATTGAAAAGTTGCTTAGAATTAGCCATGTTATGACATACTAAAAGTTATTGTAAAAGGGGAACCACCCCTTTAATAATAACTGGCAAGTGCCATAAAATATACAAGGGCCGTAGGGTAAAGTAACAGTGGACTCTATAGACCTTTCTTTTCTCTGAATAGCTTAGCTATCCCAAGAGTGGAGAGACCCAATGGTGGAAAGGAGAAGAGAAAGAGAAGAGTAAAACAGAATGTGAAAGAACTGAATGAAGGAAATGTAAAAGAAGGTAAAATAAAAAAATTATTACTCTTTGTAAGTATATTAGAGGACATTATAGAGAAATATCAGGGGAGCTTTTTACCCATAAAGAGGATCAGCAGAGGCCACCCCTTCAGACTAGAAGAAAAGGACTTTGAATTAAAGCAGAGATCCCCAACCAGTGCCTCGTGAACATGTTGCTATCCAACCCCTTGGCTGTTGCTCTCGGTGGCCTCCAAGTAGGTGCTTTTTTTAATTCTTAGCTTAAAGGGAATCTTTAGTTGCATAAAAACCATGTGTATTGCCAAACAGAGCCTCCTGTTGGCTGCAAGTCAATATGGAAGCTACCAAATAGCCAATCACAGCCCTTATTTGGAAGCCCCAGGAACTTTTTGAATTCTTATGTAGCTTTCCAAAATCATTTTACACTTGAACGTGGCTCATGGGTAAAAAAGGTTGGGGGACCCCTGATTTAAAGGAACAGAGTAGGTGGTTCTTCACAGTGAGGACAGTGAGGTTGTGGAATGCACTGCCGGGTGATGTTGTGATGCTGATTCTGTTAATGACTATAAGAGGGGGACGATTTCTTGGACAAGCAAAATATCCAAGGCTATTGTGGTAGTAAAATCTTTAGTTAATGTATGAGTATATATAGTTTATGTGAGTGTAAGGAGGGGCCAGTGAATGTATGGATGCTGGGTTTCATTTGAGTTGAGTTTGAGGTTGAACGTGATTGACTTTTTCAACCCAACTTGACTATGTAACTATGGAATGTATTTATGTTGGGCTCCTGGCACCATACTCTAACACTGGTTATTATCCAACTGAGAAGTGCCCCATTCTATCTCCTACCAACCCCCGTCCTGCCCTCTTTCAACACTCCGTGCAGCCATTCTCTGGGGATTGCACAGTCCTTAGGGCAGGGTCTGCCTGCTTCTGTTTACTGTGCAATAACCTTAATATAAAAGTAGGAAAATAATAGCACATGATAAGCTGGAATGTCTCATTGGTATATAAAGGTGTGTTGTTGTCACTGTGTTACAGGTTAACAAGGGCAAAGCCAACATTAACTGATGTGTGTGGGATTTACTCTCCATTGCTAAAGAGAATCCGAGTGCACAAAAAAGTGCAATTCATCATGTTTGTTTAACCCACCCAAACGCTGTTTCCTAACATTCCAAAGGAGGGGCAATTTGTGTTCATGGGAAACGTGGATGTAGCCTTTAACTACTGGGAATCAGCCTCCATTGGCTGCTGGGAGAATCACATGACGGTTCCATGCCCAGGTGCATTGCACCAGCAGTGTTTTTGGATAACAGATTTCTGGTGACCCATGTCACGTGACTAAGGAGCCCAAAATCACCCCTTTGTCCAATTACTTATATGCAATGTTTGAGGTTTATTTCAGGTTAGATGAGAAACTCTACTCACCAGACAGGAACGCCAACAGAACCCCCAGCTGCAAGATTGTTACCCGACCCATGGCTGTACATTGGGGAAAAACAAGAAGAAAGCGTCAACATACGCTAAAAAGGAATTCCTAGAAATGATATGCATCTCAGATATGATCACCGTGTATTTCAGATAAATCGTATACGCTCAGAATCCCTATATTTGACATGTATTTCAATGTATTCTATTGCCATGGCTCAGCTTGTACCATAAATCTAATTATATTATTATTAGGCATCAAAGAGAGAGAATTGATGGCCAGAAATGGAACTTCTGCCAATGAAATGCAACAAACCAATGACATTTTAAGGCCAAAGCTGAAGCACATGAATTCAGAAAAAACAGCATCAGGTGGTGCACCAAGAAATAAAAACTGTGCCCCCACCAACCCAGACATGCCCCCCACTAAAAACTGATGTCACTCCCCCCTCAACTGCCCTTGATAGCAGCCACAATATTTGGGGGATGAGAGGGTGCAGCATTGGTTGCTAAATCTATAACTCACACAGGGACCCTGAAGGTTTATGGGGGTGTCTGAGGTAGTAGCCCCTTGTAAGCCCCGAAACCCAGTCTGACCTAATGGGGAAATTAATGCCAGAGGTGAAGCTGCAACTTTTCAGCGGAAACAAAGAAAATCATTAGTGTCACCCTCAAGTGAATTCAATGGAAGTGTCAGTGGCTTGTGCACTAATTATTCCTGATGTTAAATGTTTGTTACACGTTGGCTGTGGGATCTAATATCCAGAATCCTAAGGCTTTCTGACCAACCACTAACAACATCCCAATATAGGGTTGCCACCTTTTGCTGTGGCTGAACCCGGACAGGGGGGCGGTCAGATGACGTAGGTGGGCGGACCCGTGACATCATGGGGCGGAGACATGATGACGCGATCGCCAATTGGCCGATCGCTGCGTCAATCAAGCTAATCCCGCCCGGTTTTCCTTATTTGGAAAGCCGGGCAGGAAGTATTGACCTGGGCAGGAAGTATTGACCCGGGCAGGAAGTATTGACCAGGGCAGGAAGTATTGACCCGGGCAGGAAGTATTGACCCGGGCAGGAAGTATTGACCCGGGCAGCCCTTCAAAATACCGGGCTGTCCGGGTCAAAACCGGACAGGTGGCAACCCTATCCCAATATCATTTTACATGTATTTATACAGCTCAGTTGCCATCAAGAGCAAGGTCCATGCAGGGCGGGGTGCAAAAACATCTGCTGCTTTTTGTTTGCACTTTGTCCCGGCTCTGCACATAGGAAAACTGTGTTCCAAAATGGACCTGTGTGTACCCCATGAATATAGAGCGTACCCCCTTAAATTGATTGTCACTGCTGTGCTCCTGGCTGCCATCACTTAGTACTCCTGAACTTGTGTCCCTACTACCCTACTATAAAGAAATATATATATATATATATATATATATATATATATATATATAGACGACACAATGCCGTAGTTAAGAGCCTTCTGTATAATAGGTCTCCTAATTATAGATCTCATGCCTATGAAATTGGGATCTCCAGCTTTTTATATCTATTAAACACACACTTATTTTGTGGTTTTTGGAAGGCATTTTCCCCTATACAAATGCAGCAGAAATTGCACCAAATCCCCCACCTCCATTGATGAAATGACTGGCGTGAAAAGGTTATCAGACACCTGGGGGCAGATTTACTATTGGTCGAATTCGAGGGTTAAAAAAACCTCGAATTCGACCGTGTATATAGATGGTGAATGAAAATCCTTTGAATTCGAATATCGCAATTTACTGCAATTCGATTGGTCAAACGATCAAATAGCCAATATAAAAATATTTTTATTCGATCAAAAATAACCAAACCCAAGTCGGTAGCTTTGATCTGGCGAACTAGGCAGTCGAATAAAAATTTAAAGGGGAAGCACTTCGACTGTCGAATAGTTGAATATTCGAATATATTTTTATTGGAATCATTCGATTCGATCGGATTTTCAGAATTCACTGGTCGAAGTGGCCTTCAAAGACATTCGAAAATTCGAATCTTTTTGAAAATTTGATCGAACTTCGAATCCTTCATGTGACTTTAGTAAATCTGCCCCCAGGTGTATTTCAAATCAACGCACCAATAAGAGTTAAAATCCACATCTCGCAATTTAATATTGTTCCTTAAACGGTTATTGCATTGTTCGCAAAAGGTACATTGCATTCGCGCAAAGCAAAATTTGTTCGCGCAATGGCTTAGCTTTTCGCATTGTGCGTAGTTTTTGAGTTACTGATGTTTATTACATTCCCCTACAAATGTTTTAGACAAGTTGAAATTCATTGGATATTTGTGATTTCCAACCAATGGCTCTTGAGCGACATATTGCTCCCCAAACTCCTTGGATGTTGCTCCCAGGGGTTTCTTTTTGAATTCCTTGTTCGGAGGCAAGAATTGGTTTCATAAAAACCAGATATACGGCCAGAGTCTTCAGTAGCTGCCAGTCCACCAACAGCCAATCACAGCCCTTATTTGGCACCCCCGGTATATACTTGTGTTGTCATTGGCCTGTTACAGCAGAATGGGGCTCATGAGTATACATAATTGGGGGTCCCATACTCTAGATGAGGGAGGTATTTTCAGGGAGCACTCCTCCTCCTCAAAGATTACATATTTAAAACCTTATTTTTACTGTACAATGTATGCACATACACTAGATCTGGGGTCCCCAATCTTCTTTACCCATGAGCAACATTCAAATGTAAAAAGGAGCAACACAAGTATGAAAAAACTCCCTGAGGGCAGGCTCGGACTGGCAATCCGTGGGTTCTGGCTAATGCCAGAGGGACTGCTGTCAGGTGCCATAGAAAGTCAGTATTTGGTGGGCTGTTGGGGGGGGGGTGTTTGGGCCTCTTTGTGGGCTGCCTGGGCCTCTGTGTACAGGGCCTATTTTGATTCACAGTCCAGGTGTGCCTGTGGGTGCCAATTAGTTTGTATTTAGATATTGGTAGCCCCTATGAGTACTACCAGCTGCAGGAGACTCTATTTAGCAGTACACCTGGTTTTTATGCAACCAAAACTTGCCTCCAAGCCAATTTTTTTTTCAAAATACATCAGTTAATAGTGGTGTTCCAGAAGAATTCTGCATTGAAATCCATTTCTCAAAAGAGCTTATTTCTCAAAAGAGACATATTGTCAATTTCCCAGCTTCCCCAAGTCATGTGACTTGTGCTCTGATAAACTTCAGTCACTGTTTACTGCTGTACTGCAAGTTGGAGTGATATAACCCCCTCCCTTTCCCCCACCCAGCAGCCTAACAACAGAACAATGGGAAGGTAACCAGATAACAGCTCCCTGACACAAGATAACAGCTGCCTGGTAGATCTAAGAACAACACTCAATAGTAAAACCCATGTCCCACTGAGACACATTCAGTTACATTGAGAAGGAAAAACAACAGCCTGCCAGAAAGCAGTTCCCTCCTAAAGTGCTGGCACAAGTCACATGACCAGGGGCAACTGGGAAATTGACAATATGTCTAGCCCCATGTCAGATTTCAAAAGAATATAAAAAAATCTGTTTGCTCTTTGGAGAAATGGATTTCAGTGCAGAAGTCTACTGGAGCAGCACTATTAACTGATGTGTTTAAAAAAAAACACGTTTTCCCATGAAAGTTTCCCTTTAAAAGTAAGCACCTGCTTTGAGGCCACTGGGAACAACATCCAAGAGGTTGGGGAGAAACTCATGGGCCGCTGGTTGGAAATCACTGGTCTAGATTGTCCAGCCCATTAACAAGCCACTATTAGTACTGATTTATATGTCTATGACATTATTTAAACGAGCCCACTATGCATCGTTTTAGTTAACCATTAATATTATCAATCCCGTACACTTCAATAATAAATTGTGAGAATGAAAAAGAAATAAAAAATGTTTCAGGTAAAGCAACAGAAGTAGAACCAAAGAGCAGAATATCAAATACTTGCCCTTAGAACCCATCACTGCAAGCGCCCAACCAGAACCACCATCATAACGTACCTGAAGCCTTTGAGTGGATGTGATATAAAGCAAAGTGTCCTCCTCTTATATATATATATATACTCTCTCCTCTCAGCAGCCAATAGAGGCAGGGGCTGGTACCTGGGGAACAGGTGTAACAAGGAGAGAGAGAGAGAGAAAGAGAGAGAGAGAGAGAAGGGTGCTCAGAGGGAGGGAGGGAGAGAAGGGTGCTCAGAGGGAGGGAGGGGTGAATTACAGAGAAGGACAGAGGCAATGGAATGCGACAGAGATGATCAACACTAAAGTGCAAACAGAAGTAAAACAATTACTACAATATGTTTCTGGCACCGAAACGTGGGTTCAAAACACCTTTCAAGGTGGTGTATCCGATTTACAGCAGTTTGGAGTCTCTGCCAGACCCCGGCGAGAACTTCGTCTGAGCCTAAACTTTTTCTTTATGAATCTCTGGTTTCGAAGGTTATTCTGGAAGAATGTAACAAACTGACTTCTCCAATGCCTGAGATTCTCTGACGCCATCGTTATTTTGACCCAAATTTTACTGAAATAAAGATGGCTCAGTCATTCCCAGTTACCTGTACAGGTACAGGATCCGCTATATGGAAACCTGTTATCCAGAAAAGGCCTGATCCCACAGTCTCCAATTTTTGAAAACTGATTTCCTTTTTCTGTGTAATAATAAAACAGTAACTTGTACTTGATCCCAACTAAGATATAATTAATCCTTATTGGAAGCAAAACCAGCCTATTGGCTTTATTTCATGTTTATATGATTTTCTAGTAGACTTAAGGTATGAAGATCCCAATTACGGAAAGATCTGATATCCGAAAACCCCAAGGTCCTGAACATTCTGGATAACAGGTCCCATACCTGTAATAATAAAAAAGTATCTTGTACTTGATCCCGACTAAGATATAATTAATCCTTATTGGAAGCAAAACCAGCCTATTGGCTTTATTTCATGTTTATATGATTTTCTAGTAGACTTAAGGTATGAAGATCCAAATTACAGACAGATCCCTTATCCGGAAAACCCAAATTCCTGAGCATTCTGGATTACAAGACCCATACATTTACCTTGTACTTGATCCCAACTAAGATATAATTAATCCTTATTGGAAGCAAAACCAGCCTATTGGCTTTATTTCAT
Source organism: Xenopus borealis (assembly GCA_024363595.1). NCBI lineage: Eukaryota > Metazoa > Chordata > Amphibia > Anura > Pipidae > Xenopus > Xenopus borealis. The sequence goes on from CM044444.1 coordinate 102,113,078, forward strand.
GTTTATATGATTTTCTAGGAGACTTAAGGTATGAAGATCCAAATTATGGAAAGACCCATTATCCAGAAAACCATAGGTCACAAACATTCTGGATAATGGATCCCATACCTGTAAACTGAATTCTTCAAACTGATTTCCTTTTTCTGTGTAATAATAAAACAGTAGCTTGTACTTGATCCCAACTAAGATATAATTAATCCTTATTGGAAGCAAAACCAGCCTATTGGCTTTATTTCATGTTTATATGATTTTCTAGTAGATTTAAGGCATGAAGAGCCCAATTACGGAAGATCTGTTTTCCAGGATACCCCAGGTCCCAAGTTTTCTGGATAAGAGGTCCCATACCTGTACTTGATCCCAATTAAGATGTAATTAATCCTTATTGGAGGCAAAACCAGCCTATTGGCTTTATTTCATGTTTATATGATTTTCTAGTAGACTTAAGGTATGAAGAGCCCAATTACGGAAGATCTGTTTTCCAGGATACCCCAGGTCCCAAGTTTTCTGGATAACAGGTCCCAAGTATTCTGGATAAGAGGTCCCATACCTGTACTTGATCCCAGTTAAGATGTAATTAATCCTTATTGGAGGAAAAACCAGCCTATTTGGGTTTATTTCATGTTTACATGATTTTCTAGTAGACTTAAAGGGGAAAATTCACTAAGTGCCGAAAATGCGCTAGTGACGCCTTCACCGCTAGTGATGGCGCGAACCGCGGTAAAAAAGTTCGCGAACATGTTCGCGAACTTCCGGAAAATTGCGAACGGTTCGCGAA
>CM044444.1:102128267-102144589 GCA_024363595.1 Xenopus borealis
GAACTTGATGGACTTTGTCTTTTTTCAACCCAATTTAACTATGTTACTATGTAACTATGTGTTACAGTGAACCCTTCCCCCTTTCCAATCACAATTTTATTACATTTTCCATCTCTCACTCTCTGTGTCCACCTGCTTCTTCCCCCACTGTCTTAGTTCGGGACACACGTGACATTGACCTCCCAGCCTTGGCTCAGGCTTTCAGGTCCAGTCTCACTTCCTTTAAGGAGATGTCTGATCCTAATACCCTTACTCACATCTTCAATTCTTCTCTAGCTTCTGGAACCTTCCCTTCTCCTTTCAAACAGGCCTGTGTAAAGTCTATTCTTAAAAAGGCCACACTTGACTCATCCTGTTTGTCAAATTACTGTCCTGTCTCTCTTCTACCACTTGCCTCTAAACTACTAGAACATATTGTGTTCTCCTGTATTACTAACTTTCTACACACCCATGATCTGTTGGACCCTGTGCAATCTGGTTTCCGGCCTGGTCACTCTACTGAGACTGCTTTGTGCAGAGTTACAAATGATCTCCAGGTTGCCAAAGACAAAGGTCACTTCTCCATCCTTATCCTCCTTGACCTTCAGTATCATCTGCATTCGACACGGTTGACCACTCTCTCCTGATGCAGATTCTGTATTCACTTGGTATCGGTAACCAGGCTGCATCTTTTATAGTGTATATATTATCATTCAATGTAATACGATGAGGTTCCTTTGTCCATGCTGATGTAGAATTTGCCCTGATAGAACTTGACACTACACATTCACTTAAAGTAGACTGCACAGGGGCAACCTCTTGTTTTAACTAGCGAGTAAGTGCAGCATGTCTAGTAATACATAGAAACCTGTCCTCCTAGTTCTATGGCAATCTCCTTTATCTGATAAAGTATATACATTGCATGACAAAGTTTTACTCATCCTCCACATTTCACTGCCTGTAGGTGGAGAAACTACTCAGTTATAGAGGAATGTCATTTATTACACTATTAGTCATCTCTGTAAAGACTGTACATTTGCACTATGTGAAAATCCATAGCTGCTTAACAGGTTGCTGTGAGTGAAACAGACAGTCATTAATTTAAGGTTAAAAGTAGTGATGGCTGGGCGAATCTCCCCCGTTTCGCTACGCCGAAAAATTTGTGAATTTCCAGCGAAATTCACGAATTGGCGTAATTTTCGACACGTATCGCGTCGTTGTCGTCGCGTCGTTTTCGGTGCGCGTTTCATCGTTTTGGTTGCCTCGCGTCGTTTTCGTCGCGTCGCGTCAAAAACAGCGCACGACTAATTTTTTTGCCCGAATTTTTGCTGGCGTTTCTATATATCTGTAACCTTGTTTTGAGCTAAGGGGGCCCAGTCTGAAGGTCAGTTAGGGGGAGATTTGGGGTGAGTGCTTATTTGTACCCTGGGTACCCCTGAAACTATAGCAGGGTGACACCCCAATGTTTCTATATATCTGTAACCTTGTTATGAGCTAAGGGGGCCCAGTCTGAAGGTCAGTTAGGGGGAGATTTGGGGTGAGTGTTTATTTGTACCCTGGGTACCCCTGGAACTATAGTGACACCCCAATGTTTCTATATATCTGTAACCTTGTTATGAGCTAAGGGGGCCCAGCCTGAAGGTCAGTTAGGGGGAGATTTGGGTTGAGTGTTTATTTGTTTCCAGGGTACAAATGATTGCATGGGTTTTTGGTGGATGCTTATTTACAAGGTATGGTCATTCCAAATATTGTTGAAGCCCTCAACAAACTTTCCGTTTTATAGTTCCAGCCAAGTAAAGAGTTCTGCCCTGGAACAGGAGGTTGGAAAACAAGATGGGTGAAATATAGGACCAGTTTTGTCAGCTGTATATTCTAGGAACGTAAGATAGTAAGGCAAGCTATAAAGTGCAGCTTGTGTTCCACCTAATGATTGATTGCTGGAGGAACTTTCCCTTTAATGGAGCGTGCCTAAAGTGAAGGGCCCACAGGGCTGAAGGAATCCAGGCTTAGTATTTAGTTTCGGACAAAGACAGGGGGTGCAGTCCTATGGGTCATCTCCTTTTCTCTCTTTTCTCTTTTTTTACATAACATCTCTCCAGTACCTGGAGAAGAACTAGGAGTTTGGGAGAAAGTGGAATTTGTCCAGCACGGTACAGTGTAGTACAATTTATCCGTATCACAATCAGAGCTGAGAAAATTAGGCAATTTTTTTTACAAAATGGGACTGGTTCCTTAGGTTTATCCTGGAACTCTGGGTGGAGAGAGTCAGGCAAAGTTTCCTAAATACAGATGCAGCCACTTGGATTTGTGTGTTAAATGCGTCATGACTCAGGGTTAATTGAAGAAACTGTGTTATCTAAAGTCCTCTTAACTCATTTAATGCATTTAACCTTTTCATTAGCATATCAAAGACCCATTGTTTTCAATGGTGAACTCTTTAATTGGATGGGATGCTGTGACACAATATTCTGTGATAAGTGAGTTAAATGGGATAGAAGAGTTAAGCTATTCTGTGTCAAACGCACAATCCAAAGTGGCTTCATCTGTACAATGGAAGGAGTTTTGGTTCTTGATGAAGACCAAAGAGTTGGGTACTCATTAGTTCAAGAGGCCATAATGAAGTATGGGTTAAATTCAAATTTAACATTGATTTCTGTAGTCATGACCCAATAAAGCAGCAGTACCTGCCAGTCCATAGGAGGTTAAATGGGATTATATGGGATATTAAACGGAAGACACTCAATTGATGTATTATACCTCCTTCCTCTTTAGTAACCAAACAAAAGGAAACAAATGTGGGTCCAGAAAAATGTGTTGTACGGGGGCCCTGCTAATTTTGATGGTGGCCCTGATTAGAGTAATGGCTGTTACAGCAGCCCTGGTGGGCCCGGGCCCCCCAGTCCAGCCCTGTATGTTTATGTATGTACTGTATGTAAAGAATATATTTTCTCCAAAGCAGAATATAGAATTACACAAACGAATGCAGTTTTGGTGACTATTGGGTGTATCTCTTGATCTTTCACTTTCAAGTAAATAATCAAGTAAAGTAAACGGTGATCCGTGACTTTACTGCCATCGCAATTGCCCTTTAGTGAAAGTTTTTGCCATAATGTTCCATTAATGTTTTTTTACTAATCTTACATCTTACAACTTAAATGCAAAGGAACATGATAAAGAACTAACTAATGTACCCTGGGCTAAACATTTTATGGAACCTTCATGAATGGGCCCTTGTCTTCCAGTGAACAGAGTCTTCTTTTCTTATTTAGAAAGAAATTGGCAGAATTTAATAATTTACTATAATTGTATGCAATAAATCAAACACTGAACGATGAACATCTGTACCTCATACAGTAACCACTAACATACCTGCCATTGAGTTTGTCATGTGCAAATAGTCTGTATAAATCATTTTTACTTAACAGCTTTTAAGTAAATACTTTTTAGTAGAAGTTTATATTCAGCACATTCAGAAGAACTAGGTTTAGATGATGAGTCTTTTCAAGCAGTCGTGGCCAGTTTCCAGTAAAAGTATCTGGTAAGCAGTGGGTATCTTCTCTGGGACATTGTCTGTGATACTGGCAAGGTCCAATGGCAGCAAGCAGAGTACAGGTATGGGACCTGTTATCCAGAATGCTCAGGACCTGGCGTTTTCTGGAAAATAGATATTTCCATAATTGGATCTTCATACCTGAGGTGCACTAGAAAGTCATGAAATAAAGCCAATAGTCTGGTTTTGCTTCCAATAAGGATTATATCTTAGTTGGGATCAAATACAAGCTACTGTTTTATTATTACACAGAAAAATATATATTTTTTTTTAATTGGATTATAATGGAATCTATGGGAGATGACATTTCCGTAATTCGGAGTTTTCTGGATAACGGGTTTCCAGATAACTGATCCCACTCCTGTATTTAATCGTTCATTTCAGAGTTTTATTTTGATGAAATATAAGCAGAAAATGGTCACGTTCCTAGACCTGTGGAATTATCAGTCCCAGAAGAATAGAGTTAATATTATTATTGAGGGAAGATCTGCAACTGCACTCACATATGAATGTAGTGACTCCCCAACTCACAGCTTTTCAAGGCCACAATGCAGCTTGACATTGTGCCCAAATATCCTCATTATGGTGTAGTGTAGCCCATTCTTGCAAATGTTTCCTCTGCCCAGTTCTCTAGAAATCCAAGTTCTTTCCATACACTCAATTCTACACATTCATCTCTCTAAACATCTTCTGCCTCCCTAACATGGACGTGGCATATATGAAACAAATAGTCAGGTCCTTCAGCTTTTACATTTTTAGATTTGTCTATGGTACCAAAGTTTACCATGACTGCTGGATCTTCACTGGCCCCTTCAATAATCTTTCCAATCATTCCACCAAAGTTGAACCCAAGGACAATGTAAAGAACACACTGTCTGTCCGGCTAGAAGATTAAACTCTCCACCTTTCTGATAATTGATTGCATTACCACAACCATCTGACCTTCTTAATACCCATTGCCCGAAGCCTGGGGATAAGTTAAACCATAATAACATGACTATTTTAGTTTGAGGAACCTCAAATAAACTTGTGATTTGCTAAAAGAAATGTTGGGTTTGGTTGTGTCTATTGTTGAATTAATAGCCACAGGGAAACCAGAAATTTCAAATAATTTTCTCATCCTGATGAATAAACAGCATGATTTATTATGCCCTGGTTGTAATAAATAACAAAGACAATTAATAGAGTAGAAGTAATCTGAAGGAAAATAAATAAAATCAGTGAACTTTTATAAGGTCAGAAAAAAATAAATTTCTGCTTCTATTCATCATGTGCCTTAGCAATTTCTTCTCACCTTTAAACAAGAGACTAGTGATGGGCGAATCTCCCCCGTTTTGTTCTCCGAAAAATTTGTGAATTTCCAGCGAAATTCGCAAATTCACGAAACGAAACGAGTCGCGTTTTCGACGCGCGTCGCGTCGTTTTTGTCGCGGCACGTCAAAAATTACGCACGACTCGTTTTTTTCGGCGGATTTTTTTGGCGAATTTTCGCTGGCGTTTCGCAAATTTATTCACAGCGGCGAATCGCGGGAGTTGGCCGCGAATTCGCCTCTGGCGAATAAATTCGCCCATCACTACAAGAGACTCCTCAATTGGATATGAAGAAATATTATTAGCAAAAAAGAGAGACGTACTGTTGCCACTTTGTAGACACTCATAAGCCCTAAGCTTTGCACTTTTATATGGAGCCATAGGGGTCTTTAATTTAGAAAATCAAAGTGTTCTCTTAACTTTCAGATAGGGGGAATGCCCATTTCTTTTAATAAAGAATTTGTGGACTAGTTTATAGCCAAAATCGAAATTGTATCCAAATTTTCCCAAGGAAGATGTTTCTTTCTGTTTATCATGTTATCATTGTCATTATTTATTTATATAGTTTATGTATATTTATTTGTAAGGCGCTCCTTGAGGGCAAAGCACTGTACAGCAAAACAATAAATTAGTAGTAACAAACAAGGGGTCATTGAAATAAAAAGTAACAATAAGTGCATTATTAGAAATACAATTTCACATAAATATAAAATATAATTACACGACAGATCAAGTACTCAGTGTCAAGGAAACAAAAGGCTGGAGGACCCTATCCCGTAGAGCTTACAGTCTAAATGGGAGGGTAACATACAGACACAATTCAGAGGGGTATTAAAGTGCTGTAGGTTACAGTTTGTTACACTGTTATACAAGTGCCAGTCCCCAGTTCAGGGGTTATCCAGGTGCTCCCAGAAGTAGCCTCTGAGTTTTGTTTTAAAAACACTGAAGGAGGATTCTTTTCGCGGAGATTCAGGAATGGCATTCCAAATACAAGGAGTGGCAAGAGAGAAGGGTTTGATACTGGAAACAGCAGTAGTAGTGGGGGGGGGGGTACAACCAAGCAGTTGCTCTGAGAGGAGCGGAGGTTACGGCCAGAAACATATAGAGAAACAAGAGATGAGATGTAGTTGGGTGCAGAGGAATGAAGGGAAGGTTATGAGGAGGAGTTTATAAGTTATTCTTTATTTTATAGGAAGCCGTTATAAGGACTTGAGCAGCGGAGGGGCCTGTACTTTGGATGAGAGGAGGATAATTCTGGCAGCAGTGTTTAATACAGACTGTAGAGGTGAGAGATGAGAGTTAGGGAGGCTAGTTAGTAGAAGGTTACAGTAATCTAATCAGGATAGGATGAGAGCATGCATGAGCGTCTTGGCCGTAGCAGGTGAAAGGAAGGGACAGATTTTGACAATATTGCGTAAGAAAAAGTGACACGTTTTGACAGTGGCGTTAATGTGATCAGAGAAGAAAAGAGAGGAGTCAAAGATCACCCCCAGACAGAGTGCTGAGTTGACCGGGTTAATGAGCCATCAATAGAAATAGTAAATAGGGGAGTAGGACCAGGCTTAGGTGGAAAGATGATTAGTTCAGTTTTTGTTAAGTTGAGATTGTTAAGAGGCAGTTAGAGATTTGAGCCTTTGTTTCAGCTGTTAATGAAATGGTGCATAAATATATTTGGGTATCATCAGCATAAAGATGATAATTAAAGGAAAATGATAGAATCAGATCTCCCAAAGACAGATGGTACGGAGAGAACAACAACGGACCAAGTACAGAGCCTTGCGGCACCCCCACATTAAGTGGAACAGGAGATGAGGTTTTGCAGCCTGTTAACGCATGCATTCTGAAGGCAGTTACGAGTATCTTCTGAAATATCCATTAAATAAATGTAATCCTGTATCTGAAGCACCGAAATAGATTATAAATAGATAAATAGATTGTATCAAATATAAAAAATAATAATGATAGCAGATTATGTCAACAAGAATTCCCTCTACTCCGTCCGCCTACAAAGCAAACAAGAAGCTCAGTTACTGCACTGCCCTCTACTAAACCTTACATTTGTCAGTACACAAGTCCAAGAATCTTAGCAAGTCTAACGTGATTAGACTGACATGGTCTGACATGGTTTCCAAAGGCAAAAGCTCTTCATCTGATGCTTTGAAGAGTGATTTGCTAACAGAAAATTCTGAGTTAGCTCATCTTCATTTTGCATCTATCACCATAGGGAAACCAGACAATTTTCTCATCGCAATGAATAAACAGGGTGATTTATTATGACTTTTAATGGAGAACAACATGAGTAGTAGAGATAGAAGTAAGCTGAAGCAAGGCAAAATCAGTGGACTTTTAAAAAACACTTGTATGACTTCTCAACATTAAACAAAAACTTCTTAAATTTGAGAATCATTGTAAGGGAAGAAATATTATTAGCCAAAAGAGAGATGCAGTGATGCCCTTTTGTAGACACTAAATACACTTGAAAGTCTAGCTTGAAGGTGAAATTTGGGGTGAAAACTACATTGCTGCCCTATATATTCTATTGACTATATGACAGATACACCACATATCTGTAAACATATTATGGGCAAGGAGGTCCCTTAAAAACGGATAGACTGCCAAGTCTAAAACCATTGGAGTAAGGGCTTGAGACCTATCAAGGAGAACTTAGAAAATTAAAAAAAAAACCTCTTTTCTCACTGCTGGGGCATCCGAGACAGTGGTGGTGACAGTTGAGCACCACTCAAAAACCTTCACTTTACCATACTCGATAGATGCCCCCTCTACCCACCAGTGTCTGCCAAAAGCAAAGCACTCCCCATTCTTTTGTTTAAGGCCACTAACTCTGTTACTTATACACATGCTCTCATGATATCACCAGGGGTTCCACATGTGGAATGTCAACGTTGATGCCAAGCCTTTAAATGGGCACTGAACATGGAATATGGTGCCATCATTCTCCATAGCCTATACATTCAGCCCTATTTTGCAGGGGCAAAAGGGCTGCAGAAAAAAATGAAAAGCAATGAAGGTGTCAAAGTAATATAATAGCAGGTTATGTTAACAAGAATTCCTATACTCCACCCACCTACAAAGCAAACAAGAAGCTCAATTACTGCACTGCCCTCTACTAAACCTTTTATATTCCTCTTAAGCTCCTACAGTGAGTCACTCTCATTAACCTACTGCAAACTTAGCCATAAAACCCATAACGCACCAGTGATTCCCTTTGTTTGCTCAGTTATCTGTTCCTCATGCCAAAGTACATACCTCTGCATGTGTTTCTCAAAAGTCTCTGCATGTTTGCAGTGAGATGCTCTACTCTTATCTGAAGGATGGCGTGTGAAAGGAAAGCTTTCAAGCAATGGAATTCATGGTACAGTGGCCTACTGAGGGTGCACAAACACAAGTCATGGTCTACTGAATCCTCAACTAGAGGCGTCAAGAGAATTCGAATAGAAAAATATATGATTTTTAAAGAAATGCAAAGAGTATTTATAAATTAAGTGATTTGGCGACAACTTGGTCACATGTGTGTCCCTCACTTGGCACACATTATCTTTTGACTGTAAGTGGCCAACAAATCCTTCTAGTCCAGCCCAATGCTCATGTTGCTGACTTACTGCTCCTCGTGTAAGCTGCCATTAGAGTTCCCTATCCAATGCTTGGGCTACAGACTCCTTGCCCCACCCACTGTAATTTACCATAGTCAAGCCCATTGCTTGGGTAACAGACTACTTGTGACTACGACTACGGGTGGTCTAGTCTCACTCACTGCTTGAGTTGCAGACTATAAGCAGCTATAAATGTTTTTAGTTCAGCCCATTGCTTGAATTACCAATTTTCTGCCCCTATCGTAAGGTGCCGTCAATGTTCTGTTGCCAAAAACTGCTCCAGCCTCATGGCCCATACAATGACAATGTTTTACACTAGACTATTGTTTGTGGAACAGACTCTCCACCCTGTAAGCAGCCATCAGAATATATGTGTTATAGGTTCTTTATTTTGATCCATAAGAAATGAATTTTGGGTGACCAACCTCATATGAACAAAACTGGTCCATAGTTGGGTATATCATCAGTTCATTGCCCTGGCTGTGCTTTAAAACCCAGTGTAAATATACATTTAAGGAAGGATTGTGTTTTTTTTCCCCAGAATTACCTCTGCTTTATAGGCAAGCTGAATCATTGAGTTAAGTATTGAGTTATCTACCCCTGGGCACTGCCATTGGTGTGTTCTGAATTGAATGAGTCTCAGAATTTACAGAATCTGATTGAAATTCAATCGCTTGGGTGAAATAACCTGTCTGGCCATTAATATATCACTCATCAGGATGAAAGAGGCACATAGGGTGAGGGCACATGCTTTGTTAGTTAGAAAAGAACTTGAATTTCTCAGTCTGGTAGTATCTCCTCCCCAACACAGAACTAACAATATCAGCAGTTTATAGTGTAGATCTCTGTACAAAGGCTGGATCCAGTTCCCTATAAAACATTTATTTAACAAAATATATAACCAATGTGACAAACAGTATGGCCAAGAAGGGAATATGAAATTCAGACTCTATGTTGGTTGAGTAAAAGACATGGGAATTCTTCTGGTAGCAGACTGACACCAAGGGGCTTACTAACGATCAAATTTCAATTTTTTCCAAGAATCTCAAAAAATGTGGGGTTTTGCTATACTTCTTAAAAGCTCTGAAAATGTGAGATTTGAAGTTTAAAAAACAATGAAAACCTCTAATACAAAAGAAACAAGTTGTTGAGGTTTTATAACCTAAAAATAATAACAAAAATAATGCAGGTATGGGATCTGTTATCCACAATGCCTGGGGTTTTCCAGATAACTTTCCGTAATTTAAATCTTCATATCATAAGTCTATAAGAACATCACATTAAATAAAGCCAATAGGCTGGTTTTGCTTCCAATAAGGATTAATTATATCTTAGTTGGGATCAAGTACAAGCTACTGTTTTATTATTACACAGAAAAAGGAAATCATTTTAAAAAATTTGGATTATTTGAATAAATATATTTCCGTAATGTCTGAACTTTTTGGATAATGGGTTTCCAGATAACAGGTCCCCTGAAATAATAATAATAATCATAAACAATAATAATAATAATAATCACAACAATAATTATATTATAATAGACCCAATAGATTTTATAAAATATATGTATATATATACTGTGTATATATATATATATATATATATATATATATATATATATATATATATACGACTAGCTTAACAGTACAATTTTTGGATCTTTTTATTTACTGTTATTATTGTTATAATTTGGGTTAATAATATGGATTTTTTTAATTTTTAAATTTTAATTCGACTACCTACTTTGCCAGATCAAAGCTACCGAATTAGGTATCATTATCTTTGATCGAATATAAAAAAATTTCGAATAATAGTCGAATTCGAAGAATTTTACTTCCCCAACAATTCCCATGGATGAATTTCGAATTTTACCATTAGTAAATCTGCCCCTTAGTGTTTTCTTGAAAATGTTTCACTGCTCATACGAGTGGCTTCTTCAATTCAACTAGGATGAGTTGTGAAACCAGTGTTGGACTGGCCCACCAGGAGACCAGGTAAAGTCCCGGTGGGCCCAGGTTTCAGTGGACCCTCATGCTGCTAATTTTGCCAATTTCATGGCCATTCCCTATTTCTAGAGGCTAAATAGATGTCATAATAGATTATATTATGTAAAGAAAATACACTAGGAGACTAGAGGTTGAATGAGTAGAGGAAGAATAATAGTACAAAGAGTGGGCCCCTGGTCTAAAATATTTTGGTGGGCTCCTGGTGTAAGGTTTTTGGGTGGGCCCCTGATGTCCCAGTCCGACACTGGGTGAAACTGTTTCAAGAAAACTCTAAATGCCCAGTTGCCTTTGACTTAATTCCGCTAGATACTGTATATCATGATTTGAATAAATTAGACTATTCATAGATACTTCCTGTGGATAGTCGACATGGACTACAAAAAGAGCAGTAAGCCTTCTCATTGAATCTAACATAAACCTCATTAGTATACTTGGATTTTTATTTATTGATTGATTCTTGGGTGCATCTTCTCAAAAGTTGGTTATTGAAACATTTCATGTTTGCTTGGCTAGGTCACCATAAGAGCGTCAAATCATGATGTAGACCTCTTCACTGTGGATCATAATAGCCAGTGTGAAACTCCAAGAATTGACCAAGCCATGATCAGAGATATTAATTAGGGTGAATTAGATCATTAGTGGGCATTAGGTGCTCATTATATCATTTTGCGGGGAAACTATATTGACATAGGAATGATTTTAGAAATAACAATCCAGGGACCATGGTTCCCATCCATTCATGCATCAAGCTCATTATCCTCTAAGTACTATTGCATTACACTACTGTATGTTCTTGGATTAGAGAAGATTAATCATAACCCAGCATTGGATTTAGCACAATATTATTTAATGGGTAATTGGAAAAAACTTCCACCTTTTGTTTCTTTATTTGTTAAACATGATCGCCTTATCATCAACATGAGCCCTGTTCTCTAACCACAGAGGCTGTTGTTTCCATATAAAATAGCACTAAACAGTGCAGTTATTTATTTTCGTTCACTTAACATTTCGAGAGAGAGAGAGCTCCCTCTCTGACTGAAGGAATTCTAAAAAAATGCATGTCCAGTTTAATATTACATCACACATCTATAATAATTGAGAATGAGCATGCTTGGAAAAGAAATATGTTTCAGATAGCTACGGTTATATTGATGATATTTTTTAATTGTTAACAGGGCCACATTGTGTGCTTTCGGGCATTTTGTTGCATTGATGGGCAAGGAAAGTGTAAAATAGAATAAGGCTAGAAATGCTGTATTTTGTATACTAAACATGAACTTACTGTGCCACAAGCCTAACAACAAATTATGCTTTCAAAGTTCATCTTGTAACTTTGTTATACATCTTTGCAAGACTAGACCGTGCACATGCTCAGTGTGATCTGGGCTAAGCTTAGGGATCGTCATAAATGATCAAAAAACAAAGCTGCTTGAGTTCTGCATGGCTGGTAAGTAAGGCAGGGGCTCCCCCTGCTGTTCATAAGAATGATCGTTTCCCTGCCAGAAGTTAGGGACTGTCTGACAATTCCTATCCACAGCACTATATGAAGGGAGAATTTCACTGCATACAGTAGGGTTTCTTATAAAAACGGTAGACATTTTTTAATTAAAGTATATTGGCGATAGATCTCTTTCTAATTAAAGCAAGAAAAAATGGAATTTTATTTATTTGCCTTTCCTTGCCCTTTAAAAGTAAAGATTGGAATTGTATTTTTGGATTTAAAACTGTGCCCTCCAACATAAGTTACATTTAAGGGGAATTTTCATCCCAATGATAGAGGAACCGGAGCCAAGAGGTTACAGAGGAGAGAGGAATTAGTCTCCCAAAAGTGAGTAATTACAACACTCGTGCCCATGTTGCCCATGTTGATTTACAAAAATGGATCTTTTTTAAGTTTTCACTAGTGATAGAGGCATACAACGGGACTTGGTTTTTCATCAGGATAGAAAAGTGGGTTCATTGTTGGTGATGTTTAATATAAGAGCAGGTTGAAAGAGATATAAACCCTGAAAATCAAACTGCCAGAAGGTTACCATGTATCACTCAAGGAAAGACTCCCCAATATTTATATTCACTTGACATGGCCATTGCCATTTGTTGTATTGTGGATGTATTTGCTAAAACATACACTGTCAGGACCATGTAGATGGACTAGACCATATCAAACCACGTTATTTGATGGAGGGTAGAGAGTGTTGCAGCTCCTGAAGTTGACTTGAATCTATGTTACTCTATGGACTTCAGTGGAAAAATTAATTTGCATTAGACAATGAGGCCCAGTAGACAACCTGTGCCCATTGACACTGCACTTTGCTGGAATTTGATCTGGGTGCAGAGCACAGCCACCTCTGAGGGAAGAAATAATCCATGAATGAGCACCAAAGGGTGTACTCTTGTGCCCTTTATGTCATGCTTGGATGCTGGTGAATGTTCAGCAGTATGAAGCCTATATGCTGGATAACCCAGGTGACACATTTACTGCAGGAAAATCAGCAGAAGCCATGATATGGTGAAGGAGGTTTAATTGTAAGAATGAAAACAATAATGAACATGAGTGTAAACTTAAAAATCAAACACAAGCCCAGGGTCCGAATGGTAAGTAAGGTCAGTGGCAGGCAGCAATCAAGCAGGGTCGAAATAGGCCAAAGGTCAAACCAGGGAATCCACAGAAGATGGGTATCAGAAACCAAGTGGGAACACAGAACCAGGCAGGGAATACTGGAACCAGGAATAAAGGAATCACAGAGTAAGGGGACCGGATCAGGATCAGGAGCTTAGATGATCAGCCTAGGATCACAGTGCAGGGACTGGTTTATAAAGGGTCTATAATTGGAAACATGTAAATGAGGCAAGATAGAAAGAACATTATTGAAACTCTGTCCAGGGCAGGGTCCAGCTTAAGCACAAAGTTCCTCCAGTGGCTCACCAGAATAACACAGGAGTGTCCAAACACCAAGGACTGGGGTTCAACTCCTGGTGATTCCTGATACTTTAATGCTCTTGTAATTCTTCCCTGAGTCTAATTATTTTAAGTTTCATGATAGGTCTACCTTGACTCACTGCACTTTGCTAAGAGAAACATGGCAGTCAATCTATAAGGAACCTCAAAAAGAATGTTCCCCTTTTTCTTAATTAAATTCAGCGCTAAAGAAACTCATATGGCTCTAGTTTATTAAACAGGTAGAGCAGAAGCTCCTATTATGTTGGCAGTTGCACATAGTTTTCTATAGTGTGGTTGAATGTGGTTCTAATAGATCAGAATGTACATGAAATTGAAATAAGAAGAAAAACAATTATAGACCTAGGGCCCCTGCACAGACCTCCCTTTCAAACTACAGCAATGAAACAACCTTAAGAGGTCAAATATGTGGAAGCAGAGCCATTCTGAGGAGCCTATTTTAACATCCTGCCTGGAGTTGAACCTGTGCCCTGTAGGTTGCTGTGGTATACTGATATGCTATAGAAGCAGAGCTAAGGTCATGGTTCACTGTTTTAGGCATTCCCTGGTAGGCATGATGCACTCAGCCTACCCCTGTAGAAGTACTGGATGCTCTTACGGAAAGTCCTGGTGGCACCCGAATAGCTGAAGGTCAGGCCCCAAGCCAAAGGTGACTGTCATAAGCAGAAAAGCACACCTAGACAGGAATTCAGTCACTACACTGGGATTTGGGTTTGCAATACATGACACCTATAACTTATCATGAATTGTACTTAAAAGATATTAACATTAAACTGGATGTTGTACTTTATATCCAAGAAGGGATAAAATCATCTCCCATGATGATACAGGTTAAAAGTGGACAACTAGGGAGACAGACGGAAGTGCTTTCACCTTCTTGTCAATGCACTTTACTGAAATTTGTGTTAGAGGGTAAAGAACCTGCTGATTTCCTTTGGCAAAAAATAGTTTTTTCAATAAGAAAATGTTCACGTTTTCCCTAAAACTTTTTGTAAGTTGTTTGAGAGCTTGATCAAAAAGGCAACCCAAATGCAGGTGGTACTCATGGAACTTTGACTTGCATTCCTTTGCATAAGGGCCAGATGGGATTAATCCCAGGGTACATTAATTTAAGAAGATTATTATTTAATTTACAAACTACACATGACAATACAGGCTCAAGAATAATTCTATCATTTGATTCCACTAAGGCCTTTGACTTGGTGGAGTGGAATCATCTATGGGCAACACTTTCTAAATTTGGCATTGGACTCAACTTTATAAGCTGGAACAAAATGCTATACTCGGCTTCTACAGCACGAGTCAGGGCGAATGGGACAACATCCAAACCCTTTCCATTGGCATGGGGTACAAGGCAAGGATGCCCTCTCTTCCCTTTAATATTTGTTCTGGCAATTGAGCCCTTAGCAATCCAAATTAGACAGGATCCCACAATAGAGGGATGGCGCCTGGGACCAGTGGAAGAGAGGATATCATTCTATGCAGTTGATCTGCTAGTTTATCTAGCAGATGCGGGACCATCACTAACTACCTTAGCCACTATTATAACACAATTTGGTCAGGACTGCGGGTCAACTGGGATAAATCCGCATTACTAAAAATAGACCCAACACCCCTCCCTGCTTTACCACGTCAGCTCCTCATAATAGTGGTGGGGGAATTTAAATACCTTGCAATTAATATCAACCCAGACTTATGCACCTTTATACCTCACAACCTTGAACCAGTCATATCTTCCCTCACTACAACTCTCTCTGTGTGGTCTAAGCTCTGGGGGAGAATTAACATTTTTTTAAATGGTGTATCTGTCATGGTTTCTATACATATTTCACGACTCACCCACTCATATTCCAAAGAGTTTCTTCAAGTCAGTCAACCAGGCTGTGGCAAAGTTTATATGGGGAGGTAAAACACCCAGATTGGCCTGGCGGAAACTTACCCCCTCCACGAAAGATGGGGGATTGGGTTTGCCAGATCTATACCTCTACTATCTAGCCGGCTAATTGCACTACGTTAAATGGTGGTTAGAACCTGATCCCTACAACCCAAACACAACGCTTCATGCATTGGCTATAGGGTCACTAGAAGGACTTAGACACCTTCCATATAGAGCAACCACTGATCATGTTAAACTCCCAGCTGTTATGACAACCCCCATAAAAGCCTACAATTTGGAGCTCAAGCTATATCCACAGAACCCAGCTACTTTAATGCCTAACGTGCCACTGTGGGTTAACTCCCACCTTCCCCACTTCCATAAATTCCCTGATTTCCTCTACTGGCCACGTAAAAACATCAGGAGCTTACAAGATGTGCTGGACGGCAATACATTTGGCTCATATGAATTCTTTAAATGAAAACTTGCGGAACCCAATCTATCCCAATTCAGGTATTTTCAACTGAGGAATACTGGATAACAATGGTAAATCAGAATCTGCCTCTCATCAAACTCACCCTACTAGCCAGAGGCTCGCTGAAAAGATTTGGAAAAACATGGAGTCCATGGTGGGAGGCTGGATTGGGGGGTTAGGGCTCCCTAACATTAAAAGAAACATTTATAACATAAAAGTCAAAAGCTCATAGTTGTTCTAGAACATACTGTTACAATTCAAGGTTGATGATAGGTACTTGGGAAGTAAAATCCCCATATCAGATGTTGAACGTAGCACTCAAACTGCTAAACAAATATGTAAGTAAATACTCTGCTCAAAGTTCTGTAATAGTAACTTTTCCATACGTATGGCATATGTCTTGTTGTATGTTTGATGTGTTGTAAAACAATAAAAAAAAATTGCCTTTAAAAAAAATGTTGATAAATGCAAAGGCAAAAAGAATATAAATGCAAATTATACACTAAATGTGTTGGGAGTTTCCTTAAGTGAGAAGGATCTTGGGGTTTTTATAGA
>CM044444.1:102147370-102164916 GCA_024363595.1 Xenopus borealis
ACACCCCAATGTTTCTATATATCTGTAACCTTGTTATGAGCTAAGGGGGCCTAGTCTGAGTGAATGAGATGAAAGTTAAGAGTAGTACTGGCCAGACCACAGATGACTTTGACATAGTTAGCAGCTTAAATATATTAAAATATATGGGCAAACAATCTCTGTATTGTGGAGGGAGGACAGTTCTTAGTAGCTAAATGCACAAAATGTCTCAATGTCCTTAAAATTAGTTCAGTGCAAATGACCTTTTGCCTTTGTCTCCCAGAATGAGATTTAGTGCTTTGAGCAGTGGAACAGTAGTAAGTGAGGTTGAAAAAAGACACACGTCCATCAAGTTCAACCTTAAATCTATATTTCTCCTGCCTAAATGCCAGTTGATCCAGAGCAGTGATCCCCAACCAGAAGCTCGTGAGTAACATGCTGCTCTCCAACCCCTTGGATTTTGCACCCAGTGGCCTCAAAGCAGGAGCTTAATTTTGAATTCCAGGCTTGGAGGCAAGTTTTAGTTGTATAAAAACCAGGTGTTCTGTCAAACAGAGCCTCAATTTATGTTGACAACCCACATAGGTGCTACCAAATGGCCAATCCCAGCACTTATTTGGCACCCCAAGAACATTTTTCATGCTTGTGTTGCTCCCCAACTCCTTTTACTTCTGAATGTTGCTCACGAGTTCAAAAGGTTGGGGATCCCTGATCCAGAGGAAGGCAAAAAAAAAAACATTTAAAGCCTCTCCAATTTGCCTCAGAGGGGAGAAAGAATTTGGAAAGTAAAATTACTAAATCTAAAACCCCAGCCAAAGCAGAACCAGTTGATGACTTTCATTCCTGCTCTGTAAAATATGTAGAAATAATAAAGTCAAATTAAATTATATTGTCATCTACGAGATACGAATACACGGTGAGATAAAGTTATTGAATTGATCACTTTATTAATTCAGAGAAATTACAAGAAGGGTTTTGCTTCTGTTCCTGGAAGCGCCTCATTGTTTGTACAGTTTTACATAAGAAATAACAGCTTTGCTTTGGATCAGACCTCACAATATTATTTCTGATCTCTCATTTAAATGTGTTTTTCTTACCTTATAAATCAATATCCTTATCCAGGTTTATTGGTCGAGGGAGTTTAATTTCCTGTTCCTGAGAATCTTATATACAGTTTGTGTTCAGTGAATGGGGCCGTGTCTGTTCCAATGATGGAGCTTCATGGAATTATTCCTTGTTTTCACTCTGCAAGGGAAACCATTGTAATAATTAGGGATGCACCGAATCCAGGATTCGGTTCGGGATTCGGCCAGGATTCGGCCTTTATCAGCAGGATTCGGATTCGGCCGAATCCTTCTGCCTGGCCGAACCGAATCCGAATCCTAATTTGCATATGCAAATTAGGGCCAGGGAGCTAAATCACGTGACTTTTTGGCACAAAACAAGGAAGTAAAAAATGTTTTCCCCTTCCCACCCATAATTTGCATATGCAAATTAGGGTTCGGATTCGGTTCGGTATTCGGCCAAATCTTTCTGGGAAGGATTTGGGGGTTCAGCCGAATCCAAAATAGTGGATTCGGTGCATCCCTAGTAATAATGTATTCATTTCCAAATTCATATACAGGTGTGGGATCTGGAAAGTTCCAAATTACCTAAAGGCCTGCTCCCATAGACTCCATTTTATCAGTTTTCTCCATTACCCGGAAACCTGTTATCCAGAAAGCTCTGAATTACGAAAAAGCCTTTTCCCATAGACTCCATTTTATCTAAATAATTTAACTTTTTAAAAATGATTTCCTTTTTCTCTGTAATTACAGGTATGGGATCTATTGCCCAGAAACCCGTTATCCAGAAAGCTCTGAATTACGAAAAGGCCATCTCCCATAGACTCCATTTTATCCAAATAATCCGACTTTTTAAAAATGATTTCCTTTTTCTGTGTAATAATAAAACAGTATCTTGTACTTGATCCCAACTAAGATAGAATTAATCCTTATTGGAAGCAAAACCATCTTATTGGGTTTATTAAATGTTTATATGATATTATGGTAGACTATCTCATGGAGATCCAAATTAGGGAAATATCCATTATCTAGAAAGCCCTAAAGCATTCTGAATAACAGGTCTCATTCCTGGATAGACTTCTTTTACTGCACCTTCAAAGTATCTTTCATAACTCCTCTTCTAAAATGACATGCCCTCAGTTGATCACTCATTGCCAACTTCATACTGAATTGGCCTACAGAGATTGGAGTGGAAGAACTTAACTGGCCAGCACAGAGCCCCAAGCCAACTGAACCCCTGTGGGATAATTGGAACCACAACTGTGAGCCTGGTCCCAACATCAGTGCCCAACCTCACCAATGCTCTTGTGACTGAATGGAAGAAACTCCCAGCAACAACTCCCAGCATCATTGTTCCAACATCTAGTGGGAACCTTCCCGTAAGCACAGGGGCAGTTATAGCAGCAAAGGGAGGGACAACCCAACTAAACCCCTGTGGGATGATTTGGAACCCCAACTGTGAACCTGGTCCCAACAACAGTGCCCAAATTCACTAATGCTCTTGTGGCTGAATGGAAGCAATTCCCAGCAACAATGTTCCATCTAGTGGGAACTTCCCCAGAAGAACCGGGGCAGTTATAGCAGTAAAGGGGGGGGCAACCCAACTGAACCTCTGTGGGATAAATTGGAACCCAAACTGTGAGCTTGATCCCCAACAACAGTGCCCAACTCACTAATGCTCTTGTGGCTGAATGGAAGCAATTCCCAGCAACAATGTTCCACCATCTAGTGAGTTGCAGAAGCACCTGGGCAGTAATAGAAGCAAGGGGGGGACAACCCAACTGAACCCCGGTAGGATGAATTGAAACCGTGACTGTGAAAATGATCGCAAACATCAGCGTCCAACCTCACTAATGCTCTTGTGGCTGAATGGAAGCAATTCCCAGATGTTCCAACATCTAGTGGGAACCTTCCCAGAAGCACCTGGGCAGTTATAGAAGCAAGGGGGGACAACCCAACTGAACCCCAGTAGGATGAATTGAAACTGTGACTGTGAAATGCTCTTGTGGAGGTATGGAAGCAACTCCCAGCAACAACGTTCCACCATCTAGTGGGAACCTTCCCAGAAGCACCTGGGCAGTTATAGCAGCAAAGGAATGTTATGGTGGACAGACGTGTGTCAAGACAACTTTGGCTATATTGAACTATATAGTGTATATCTGTGAATGGTTTAGCAGGTCCAATAACACCAGGTCACTGTGCAGTTGACTTAGTCTAGAACATCTGCCATCATCAGATTCCACAGAAACACTTGGTCAATATTTGGGAAGAGAAAGTGTTTTGGATAAAGCAATAAGGAAAAAGTGTTTGGGTTTGATGATCCATCGATATTAATTATACCATAAAAATGAATTCTCACTCCTCTTATGTACACATTCTGGGAAAAATGACTTCTGAATAAATGTTAGAAATTAAATGGCGCACCCTCTCCACTGCTCCTTGGCACCTGCTTTTTGTATCCGCACTAAGGATGGCGCAAACCGCGGCAAAAAAGCGAACACGTTCGCGAACTTGCGCAAAATCGCGAACGGTTCGTGAACCCCATAGACTTCAATGGGAAGGCGAACTTTTAAAGCTAAAAAAGACATTTCTGCCCAGAAAAATGATTTTAAAGTTGTTTAAAGGGTGCAACGACCTGGACAGTGGCATGCCAGAGGGGGATCAAGGGAAAAGAAAAATCCATTATTTTCTTATGTCAAAAGTGTTACAAAGTATCTTATCTGCACCTGTTAGCTGTTCTGGACTCTCTGCCAAACGCCAATTAAGTTCAAATCTTTGCTTCTTTTTCTGGCTGTTCAGTGCAGGGAAAAGAGGGACTTTCCAGTACAAATGAGGGACAGCGGGTTGAGCTCTCAAAAGAGGGACTGTCCCTCCAAAAAAGGGACAGTTGGGAGGTATGCACATTTTTTTTTTTTGGTCCAGGGGGTGTGTGGGGGTGGTCCAGGGAGATCTTCCTGAATGGCTGCCATGTATCTGCTGGTCTGGGGTGAGAGGGCAAAAAAAAAGCGGCAAAAAAATGCGGCAAATTGACGCGAACCCAAAATGCAAACGTCGCGCGACGTTCGCGAACTTTTGGCGAGCGCGAACAGCAGATGTTCGCGCGAACAAGTTCGCCGGCGAACAGTTCGCGCCATCCCTAATCCGCACCATAATATATTAACACTAATATGCACAATTAAACGGTAATAACACATTAACCTCTTTCTTTCTCCTGACAATTTCCTTGACTACTTGGTGGTCAGACTGGTGGGAAACTGACCAGCAGGTGGCGCTGTTGGAACAAAATTCATTCATATTAACAGCACATGTATCCCTTAATATCTTGGAATAAAAACTAAATAAATAATGAATGTACATTGCAAATTTTCTTACTTTAGCACCCTCATCAATTTTACATTCACTTATTTTAAAGGTTTACTTATCCTTTAAATTAACTTTAAATATGTTATGGAATGGCACTTTCCAGTTGGTCTTCATTATTTATTTTTTATAATTTTTAAATGATTTGACTTTTTCTTCTGACTCATTTTAGCTTTCAAATGAGGGTCGCTGACCCCCATATAAAAAACAAATGCTCCGTAAGGCTACAAATGTAATGCTATTTCTAATTTGTATTCCTCATATTTCTATTCAGGCCTCTCCTATTCATATTCCAGTCTCTTATTCAAGTCCGTGCATGGTTGCTAGGGGAATTTGGATCATAGCAACCAGAAAATTGCAAACTGGAAAACTGTTGACTTAAAAGCTAAATAGCTGAAAAACCACAAATAATAAAAAAATATTAAAAACAATTGCAAATTGAATATCGGTCTCTGCATCATACCTACAGTTAACGCAAACAGAAACAACTCCTTTAACTCCCTCCAATACAGTTATCACATACCTCCTAAAATTTTGGAAATAAAACGAGGGACAAAACAAGTGCTGCATTTTCTCTGGCGAATTTTCTCGGCCATTTCGCTAATTTATTCGACGTGAATTCTAGCTAGATATGACTAGATATCACCCCCCCCAGCAACCAGCAGAACACTAGGAAGGTAAAAAGATAACAGCTCCCTAACACAAGATAACAGCTGCCTGGTAGATCTAAGAACAACACTCAATAGTAAAATCCAGGTCCCACTGAGACACATTCAGTTACATTGAGTAGGAGAAACAACAGCCTGCCAGAAAGCAGATCCATTGTGAAGTGCTGGCTCTTTCTGAAAGCACATGACCAGGCAAAATGACCTGAGATGCACCTACACACCAATATGACAACTAAATAATACACTTTTTGGGTTAGGAATGACATTTTATATTGTAGAGTGAATTATTTGCAGTATCTGTTTAAGATTTAATGGCTGGTGTGAATGAATACTACAAAGGATCGTATCACTTCTGAGATATGCCTGTCCTTTGGAGTTCAGAGTGAAACCTGTATTTCTTTTTTTTTTTTTTTTGGCAATATATTTGTTTTAGGCAAATGTCTTATAAATGAATCATGTTCCGATCATGAATGTTGTAGGGCAGCTCAAGCAAGTCAGCTAGGTTCTTAAGAATAAGCCAAATGTAAATAAAGAATTCAACAGGGTGTGTTTAGTCGTTAAAGGGCATGTAAAGGTAAAAAAATAAAATTCCAGTTTTATTTTCTTTAATGAAAAAGAAATATATCTCTAATATACTTTAATTTAAAAATGTGTAACGTTTTTCTAAGAAACCTGACTGTATGCAGTGAAATTCTCCCTTCATTTACTGCTGTGGATAGGAATTGTCAGACGGTCCGTAACTGCTGTCCAGGGAAACAATCACTTATTAACAGCAGGGGGAGCCCCCGCCTTACTTCCCAGCCATGCAGAACTCAAGCAGCTTTGTTTGTTTCCCTGTTTTGATGAAAATCCCTAAGCTTAGCCCAGATCACACTGAGCATGTGCACACAGGGTTGGACTGGGGGGCCTGGGGCCCACCGGGACTAGTGTCCAGGGCCCCCTCCGACCCCCCTGCCCCCCTATCGTGTAATGCCGATCCTGATGTAAAGGCATCTGACGGGAAGATGCTGCACGCATGCCTACACGAGTGGTGCTGTGCATGGCACCTACGGAAGCCTATTTTTCAATCGGAGAGGGGCCTGGCCCGGCGGGGGCCCATTAGGGGTCGGGGCCTTACAGGTATTTTCCCGGTATTCCGCCGGGCCAGTCCGACACTTGCTCTTTTTCAAAATGGATTTCAATGCAGAATCCTGCTGGAGCAGCACTATTAACTGATGCATTTTGAAAAAAAGCATTTTTCCCATGACAGTATCCCTTTAAGAAGTTGCATGTGCCATAGATCTTAGCACACGTCTACTCACAGTGAAGTTGGGAAAGCTTTTATTGCTCTGGCCCAGACATACTTCATTCTTATTTTTCCTAAGCCAGATCCTGAGTTAAAGAAATCTGAAAGTTGGCCAGTGTCACCAGATAAAACTAAGATAACAAAGGACCACGGAATGAAGATCTTTAATCCTCCCTTCTAAGTAAAACAGATACAAGTTCTTAAAAAGACTTTTGAAAGAGCATTGGGTTTGTGACCATACTGTATAAGCAGCTGATCATTCTTCTTGGACTCCAAAAGCGTTAAACCTTTTTAACTGTGCAAGTTGCAGTTGGCCTTGTTTGGTACCACATGTGGCCAAAAATGGTGGCAGATATGAGAGACCTATGGAGTTATTAACCTCTTGGTTTTTATTTAAATATGTCTTATCAGTTATAGTGCATTTTGTCTTTGGCTCTGACAGTGAAAGCTATTCCAAAAGAGAGTTTCTTTAGATTCAAGGAGCAATCTGTGTATCTGTGGATAAAATAGGCCAGGCCAATAAATCCTAGTTAGGGGGCCACATTTTCTGGCAAAGGGATCTTCTCACCAGCTCCTGTCTATAGGTTATGTAATAGGAGTAAGAACATGGTGAATCTGCAAAAATACCTAAAGTAGACATCAGTACGTGTGTCCAAGACCAAGCCATAGGGCAACCAACTTTTAGTGAAACCGAGGGGCAGGGACCCCATAAATGAGGAATAGGAAGTAAAATACTAGCTCGTGTGATTTTATATCCCATTTGTGTAGGACTTGTCAGGTCTAGGTAGTAAAGGCAGTTCTGTGTTCCACCATGGAGAAACTGTGTGGGGTTAGTATTGTCTAGGTGACACTTACATAGTATAGGCACCTCGGCTGGAAAGGGAATCCGACTATATTTATCCCTGAGAAGTTTCCACTGAAAAGTATCCATTTTGCTATGGTGGCCAACTGTCCATACTGTTGGTGAGGCTAGATCTTATCCTTCTCCAAAACAGTTGGGTCTGGGAGTACTTTGTACTGTTTAATATTGTGTTCCTGGATCTATTGTCTCCAGCATTAAGTGCACCAAGGGTTGGATCTAATTTTGTATATTAATAAACATTCATTCCATGGTTAAGAACCACTGGTGCCCCTTTCTTTTATTCTTTTATATTGTCTCACATCTCAAGTTATAGTCCAGCAACAACTCCTTTCTTCCAGACAATTTCAGAGAGACTAAAGTAACAATCATTAAAAATAGATTTAATTTAACCACTCCATCTGCATGTTCTACTTGCATTTAATATGTTCTTGGCTGCCCCCAAACTGCTGCTCTTTGTGTATTTTAAGGTCAAGATAAGAAACCTTTCAATTTGTCAGAAACCACTAGAGGGACCCATAGAGTTGCTAATCCTTTACAGAGAGACACATCGTAGTGTAGCCAATACTCTGCATGGAATGAGAACACAACCCAAGGAAAGAAAATGTCATGTAAAGCAACTTCCTATTATACATTTATATTGGTTTTATAGTTATTTGTATGTAATATAGGAAGTGACACCATGAAAAGGCAAAGGTTGAATCATCCTCCCACTACACGTTTAACCTATTGTATAAGGAATGAATCATTGTAATGTTGCCGTCTATGTGCCAGATCATATAGTATTCCTTGAGTAGTCACTTGAATAACCAATTACTTTAGTTTAGCTTGTGCATCATCTCTAAGTGTAACTCTTAGTGACTTGCCACAATTGTCTATGGTTCCAATTGCTGACACAATTACAAAACCCACAGCAGAACCACATTAGGTCAGCTGAACTGTCGTGTATTCTGGGGAAGTTTCATTTTAACTCTACTACCTTCCAAATTAGGTCACTTTGTGTGATTTTCTTATAGGGCAGATATTAGCCGCTGAAGCACCAGATGGGACAGTGTATGTCTCAAAGTAATCAAGGTGCCTTATGTTCATGACCTTGATCTACCTCTTTCATCTCCATGGACCAGTCCGCAGAGTTAAGAATATTCCAGAAATGTGGGAATTCCAGGACCATAAAAAATAGAGAGAAGTGCCTCACAAATTGGACCTAGACACATCAAAGACTCTTGGCATAATGTGTCCCAATCCATAACTTTCTTCTCCCATTGTCCTTCACTGCATTGTCCTATATTGGACATTGTCTGTTATAGCCTAAACTTCTTCAAGTCTGAAGTCTTCTCTACAGTATGTGGTCAGGTAAAAGTGTTGTAGGAATTAGTGTTGCCTGGAAAATAATAGTAAGGCTTTGTAAGTTTGTCACCTCGGTACCTGTGCTATAGTTGTATCTTTATACTCAACTCATAACGAAACTAAGAAAAGTCCCATTCGGTTCTTTGTTAAGATCCTTTATTATTATCAGCTGCAAGAAAGATCTATATGTCTGAAAACAAGCGAGATGTGAAATAACACGATTTCCTTTCAAACATCTTCTGCTTTGCACTCCATTTTCACTTTCTAAAATAAGAACAACATCAAAGTGAGAGGGGGAGAAATCTGGAGGAGTGTCATAGATCTACAGGTTCTAATACAGTGAAAAGGGTTTTCTGTCTGCAGCTTGATGGCTGAAACTCTACAGTTGGTGTAACTTACTCATTTTGTGTAAAGAATGTTTTTCTTGGTGCTAATCCAACTTCACCTCAACAGCAGTAAAGTGGAACGGCTGGTACATTATGATGCTAGACAACCTGAAACCTGAGTATCGACCTGAGGATGCCAGACAGAAGCCCCATATTGTTGTCTTGTTTGTAGGTAATGTCATGAAAAGTTATGTTTGCTTCAGTTATTGTAACCCAAGGAAGCCAATCAAAAGTTAGGTAGCACTATTTGGTCTGAACTCGCAAGCATTTGATTGGGTGCTGTGAGTTACTAGACCTGTAGAGTAACAATATTTTAAAGACCCCTCAACTTATTTGAGAAGAACATGGGTTAGAGTGTCTTCCTTGAAGAGTTGGGAGAGCATTCAGATGGGTTACTAATAAACAAACAGCACCTGAACCCTACAAAGTTTTATTACTCACCCAGACGTGCTTATACTGCTCACTATATAGCATCCATTATCTTGAGTTCCTAAACATAGGATCTAGCCCTCATCTGTTTAAAGGAGAACTTAACCATAAATAAGTTGCTAAAAATACCATATTTCATATATTGATCTTATTGCACCAGCCTAAAATTTAAGCTTGTCAATAGCAGCAATGATCCAGGACTTCAAAAGTGTCACAGGGGGTCACCATCTTGGAAAGTGTCTGTGACACTCAGATTCTCAGTGGGATCTGAGCAGCTGTTGAGAAGCTAAGCTTAGGGGTCGTCACTAATTATCCAGCAGAAAATTAGGTTCCCCTTTAATATAAGCTGATTATTAAATTCTGATGCTAATTGCACTGGTTTCTGTGCTGCCATAATTATTTGTTTTAATGACTAATCAGCCTTATCTTGCGACATTTCTATTCTACGTGTACTGTACATTGTGAGTGGGTCCCTAAGCTCAGTAAGTGACAGCAGCACAGAGCATGTGAATCAGTGAATCAGCAGAAATGAAGATGGGGAGCTATTGGGACATCGTTGGAATCAAAGATCTTCCCTGCTAAATGGCTGTGTTTGCCTCTGGCTGGAACAAAAGCCAAAAACCTGTTTAGTTCTCCTTTGATTCTCATTATGGGGTCCACCCAAAAAAACAAAAAAAGAAAAGAAAGTCCAGGAACCAGAGTAAAATTATCAAAATTATGTAGGGCACCTAAGGAAGGGGACACTCCCTGAAATGTATTCCAGGATCTAATGAGAATAAAATATGGAACCTAAGCACTATTATCTGTGGGGAGTACTTCATTGTAATTGCTTTAAATTGTTCATGGGGTCCCCTTAACTCGCATTAGGGTCTCTCTCAGTCCTCCTGCCTGAGGTCGCACATCTTAACCCCAGATGGAGGCACATCCATCCATTTCCGAAGGGGAATACAAGAGTAGGAATCTAAACCCCATTCCTTTATACATTTGGGGAATAACCTGACCAATAGAAAGCTAACCTGCCCACTGTGTATAATATCAACTGGTTGGAGTGCACTCCAACTCATATTAATATCATCCTTAATCTACTAATGGGCAAACACTACATGGCAATTAAATCCCATAGAGGTGGAAAATCGCTCTTCAAGTATAGTCCATCACAAAGCTGTCCAACAGGGAGACCTGGTGAAAGCACAAAAGTCCCTTCTGTTAGTGAGGCTTTGAGTTTATTTGCACATTGATAAGTACATTTCATTGCGTAAGCAAATATATTTTCACACAGATAACTCTTAGATACACTTGTGGTCATTATATGTTAAGATGAGAAGAGTAAATTAATTATCAATAAATAAAAGACCAAAGCATGTTCTTTGGGCAATAGCCTTTCTCCACTGAAGACCTTATTTGATCTATAGCTTGACCTGTAGACTCCAGATAAGACAGGTCTACAGGTCCCATCAAGTGATCTGCTTGAGAAACTGGTAAATATATATATTTTGCAATCACAGGGCTAGTGCAAATAGTCTGGAAATTTTTATAACAGTAAAGAAGATTAATTATGCAGTGAAAGTGGTATAACTAGATATTACTGGGCCCCACATCTAATTATTTTTTCAGACCCCAGAAAATGTTTAGAGGTTGACTTGTTTTACCAATATTTATTAAAATGTATATGAATTAGGGCCTCATGGGGCCCCTATACCTCCTGCCCCCCTGCCTCTATAGTTATGCACCTGGCATGTGGCAATGATCCTTGTATAGGTCCTATGGGCAGACATATTCCTGTAGACCCATTCATGGGCCCTAATTTACAAAACAGAATTTTGAACCATCCACTGTAATTTAGTCAAAAAATAACTTCAATAGCAACCTTTACACTAGTGTCATATGCAACTTTAAATGGTTAGAATCCCTACTCCTAGATATATGCCCTTGAGATGTAAATTGCAATATATATAAGGGTACGATGGTTCAATGTTCCCTATTCATCAAGGCCTTGGAATTCCCTCCATACTCCGTAAGCATTAGTAATCAGTGCATCTGAATATACTCCATGTCTTTAGAGCAAACGGTGCATCTTACAGAGGAATGTCTTACTGAACTGATGAAACATATACAGCGCCATCTGCTGGTTGGAGGTGGTATTTCAGAAAAAGCTTTCTCCACCATAATTAAAAAGTCTCTGGCTATTCATTATTATATACTGAAATTCGGGGATAAAAAACAGTTTCCAACATAACTATAAATATTTAACAATGCCAGTTGTCTTTTTCACCCCTAACTCCCACAATGCTGTTAACTGACAGACTTTATTGGCAGTGAGACTGACGGGTGCTGGATACAAGTGAAGAATTAATGTGCAGAACGACTGAGATCATTATAGATGTCCATTCTATGGCCTCTGAGCTCCTAAGAAAAGAAAATAAACAAAATAAGTGTCAGCCTCACATGCTTTATATAACAGTATAGCTGGAAGAGTTGATGAATCTGGCGCAGAAAAATGAAGCACCTTCAAGAATTATATTTATTTCAACAAAAATTATTCTATATGTAGGACTACCATTTTTAAAAAAAGTGTAATAATTGCCTAAATACAATCTAATATCTCTACTTAGTCAAAATCTGGTTATAAGGGATGCTCTTATGTTAACAACCAGTAAGTTGGTCTAGTGCAGTTAAAATAATGAAAGCAAATATCTGATTGGCTCCCTTGCCATACGGTATTGGCCAATACCGATGGGCGACTCTGACCGGTTTTGCTTCTCATTGAAGTCAATGGTCATTTTTTTTCTTTTTGTGCAACAGTAACTATACATTTGAGTTTATGGGTGTTCGTTCCCGACGAAATGTGGTGAAATATTCCGCTCATCTTTACTGGCGAAATCTTTGCCTGTAGCTTAGCAAGACAATGTATCTGCGCTGCTGATATACCCTAAAGGGAAAGGCGAACTGCCAATAAACTGATCATTATTTCAAAAGACATTTTATATCAATGAATTGGTTCAATAAAGTAAACAAAAACATATAAAAATGAAATTAACGTGAAGTAACTGTCTTCTGTGGTATACAGGCTGGGGAAATATTTGCCAGTAGTTTAGCAAAAAAAAAATAATAAAATAACTACTGCACTCCTTTAATAAAATCATATTTCCAAAACTTTTTTATACAAATTCATTAATTTAATTGAGTGAAAAAAAATCTCAAAATGAATCAAATGTAATTAATTATAGCAAACATCTATTTGGCTCCTATCCCTTACAGAGTTACAGAGCTAATAAACCCAAAAGAGTAATGTGAACCAGCTCACCTCTCATAACATTGTCATTCCAAAAGACTTTTAAAGTTAATTAATGAATATGAATAGATACAAAATGTAAAAAATAATATTTTTAATTGAAAATGTATTTCATTGTAATAATATATATTATATTATATATTAACCATACTGCTCTCCTTTCATAAAGTCATAAAATACCAAAACTTATTTTATACAAATTCATTAATTTAATTGAATTAAAAAAAATCTAAAAATTTATTTTTCATTATGGGGCAGATTTATGAAGGGTCGTATTGAACATTTAAATTTTTATATTCAAATTTCGAGGTTTTTTTAGTTTAATTTGATTAGGGAATAGTCCAAATTCAATTTGAGTTTAAAGAAATTCAAAATTTGAATTTTGTAATTTATCATGTACTGTCTCTTTAAGAATTCAAATTTGACTATTCGTCATCTATAACCTGCCGAATTTGTGTTTTAGCCTATGGTGGACTCTCCTACAACCAATTTGAAGTAATTGGGTGGACTTTTAAAAATCTATTTTTTCTGTTGTACAATCTCAAATCAAATTTGATCTACTTTGATTCAGATTTGATTCAATTTTGCAGGACTGTCCTATTCACCTGAATTTAAATTTTTTTATTTTTTAATAAAATTTGATTGGTTGTTTTTTTTTTTTTTGAATTTCGAGTTTTAGGGAATTTAAGGGATACTGTCATGGGAAAAATATTTTCTTCAAAATGCTTCAGTTAATAGTGCTGCTCCAGCAGAATAGTGTACTGAAATCCATTTCACAAAAGAGCTAACAGATTTTTTTATAATTCATTTTGAAATCTGACATGAGGCTAGACATATTGTCAATTTCCCAGCTGCCCCAAGTCATGTGACTTGTGCTCTGATAAACTTCAATCACTCTTTACTGCTGTACTGCAAGTTGGAGTGATATCACCCCCTCCCCCCCCCCAGCAGCCTAACAACAGAACAATGGGAAGGTAACCAGATAACAGCTCCCTAACACAAGATAACAGCTGCCTGGTAGATCTAAGAACAGTAATAGTAAAAATCAATGTCCCACTGTGACTCCTTCAGTTACACTGAGAAGGAAAAACAACAGCCTGTCGGAAAGCAGTTCCCTCCTAAAGTGCTGGCACAAGTCACATGAATAGGGGCAGCTGGAAAATTGACAAAATGTCTAGCCCCAAGTTAGATTTCAAAATTGAATATAAAAAAATCTGTTTGCTCTTTTGAGAAATGGATTTCAGTGCAGAAGTCTACTGGAGCAGCACTATTAACTGATGCGTTTTGAAAAAAACTTTTCCCATGACAGTTTCCCTTTAAAATATCCATTTGGCTCCTTTCTTACAGGGCAGAGGGAGTCTTTGCCAGTATTTTAGCCAATAAAAAAAAGCAACTGTGCCGCTAATAAACCAAAGATAATTATGGGAAACAGTGCACCTTTCATAACATTGTTATTCCAAAAGACAATTTAAATGAATTAATGAATATGATTGGATTTAAATTGTAAAAAATTACAATTTTAATAAAAAAATAATTTTAATTATTTTTTAATAATATCTTAAGAACATTTCCAAAAAATGTATTTTCTGCGCTAGAATGATTGGAACTGTCTAAAATTCTGAATCATTTCGGCCGCAGTGATGGACCTCATTGTTTGTAGCTTTCTGCAGAAATTGTCGTAGAAATCTTACAGCACCATACGCCAACCTGTATATGAAGGTGCAAAAAATGGTGCGTTGACATGTAACCCAATTCTCTATATGTTATATACTATAGTCTCTATATACGTTATCACGTGAAAACTCACGGACAAGATTCAATTTAAGGAGCAAATTCAGTTCCATTTTTACCCATTGGGCCAGATTTAATTCATTAAGAATAAGTTATCTCATGGTTTATCACGTGAAAACTTAGACTCGAACGAGATTCAATCTGAGGAGAAAAATCTTTTCTACTAATTCTGTTTTTTCCATAGACTTCAACAGAGTTTTTCTGAGTTGAACTGCATCTCAAATTGATTCTCGTCCATGAGTTTTCACGTGATAAACCTTTTTCTCTCTGAATTGAATTTGGTGCAATTTTATAATTGGTCTAAAAAAATTATTATTAGAATTTCTTTGATTAAGTAATACTGGTCGGTACTTCTGTCGAATGGACTCACTTCGTATGCTGGCTCAGCCTCCTGTGGGTCTGGTTTCTGAGAATTTTTCTTTCTTTCTACAAAAAAAAATAATCAATTTAAACAAAAGAATTAAAAATAGTCTTGGGCATCAAACCGATGATGTCAAGAAACCCAGCGCATGCAAACATAATTTATCTCTTTCTTCTCGTTTACAACATTCTCTTGCATGGAGGTCCAAGCTGGTGTTACTCACCCTCCTCTTTTTTCATGTGGATTTTATTGGATACATAGTATGCGATTAGAGCAATGAGTACAGTAATGACAACATCACAGATGACAATTCCAATCAAAGCGCCCGTATCCAAATGGAAACAGCTGCCACAGTCTGCAAGAAGAGCAGATATACCAGTTACTATGGGAACTGGGTCAGGTTTAGGGGGTGATACAGTACTGGCCAGGTATGCAAAGAAACCAGTCAGGAGCATCAACCAGTTCTTTGACGCTATCATTCTATCACTATTGCCATAAGGACTTTCCATGAACATATTCATCTTTTGAGCCCAAACCTGCACAATCAATAAAACGACAAATTTCAGTCCGATGAACATGTCTATTTCCATTGTTCCTTGGACACATATCCCCATCATTGGACAAAACCTTAATAATGATTAGTTAATTTATTCACCAGCCATGGAATGAAATTTAGAATTTCGCCATGTGCAAATTTTTTTTTTCGGGAAAAAGGGGTGTAAGTTTGCCGCGGAAAAATGTCAATTGACTTTAATGCAGTTGGGAAAAAACCTCACTGTAAGAAAAAACGCCCATTGACTTTAATGCGTTAGGACAAAAAAAGTTACCGTAACAAAAAATGTCCAATGACTTAGGGCAAGGAAAGGAAAAGAAATAAAATCAAAATTTTACTTTCTTTAATGAAAAAGAAATCTATCTCCAATATACTTTAATTATAAAATATGTAGGGTTTTTATAAGAAACCTGACTGTATGCAGTGAAATTCTCCCTTCATTTACTGCTTCTGGCAGGGAAACAATCACTTATGAACAGCAGGGGGAGCCCTTACTTACCAGCCATGCAGAACTCAAGCAGCTTTGTTTTTTGATCATTTATGACGATCCCTAAGCAGCACAGACCATACTGAGCATGTGCAGTGCCAGTGTCAGACAAAGATGTATAACAAAGTTACAAGATGACAGCCCCCTGTGGCCAACTTTGTATAAATCATTTGTTTGATTAGGCTTGTGGTGCAGTAAGTTCATGTTTATGTTTAGTATACAAAATACACCATTTCTACCCTTATTCTATTTTACACTTTCCTTGCCCTTTAAGACAAAAAAATTGCCAGTAGAAAAAATTCCCATTGACTTTAAAGCATTTTGAGTTAGAATAATTGTCGCACTCGTAAAAATTTGTTGCATGTAAAAACGTCCTTTGACTTGAATGCATTTTGCAAAATTTCACCGTTTTGCTAATTTTTCTGCAATTTCTCAAATTTATCGGGGGAGCTTAATTACTTATTGACAAATCACCTCCCCATATAAAGGGACATTAAATGCCAGTTGGTCATTGTATGTTGTAGATGCAACATTAAAAAAATCTCTTGATATGGAATACTCCAGGATAACATCTCCTTGTAATGATAGATTTCTCCCTAAGTGCATATTCCCACCTTATTTTTTAATTCAAGTCCCCTGTTATCACTCACTGACCATTTAACATTTTTGTTTTTTTCCACTGCTTTCTGCCCTAGTGTTCCTGAGATTAGTTGTCCAGTGACAAATCTCTTCTTCTCTCTCTTTCTCCCCGAAATGCCTTCCCGCTGGCTCGAATGTGAATCGCCTGTGTGATGGCACTCGGATCACTTTGGATTTCCAAAGTCGCCCAAGAGGTTTCCTCTTGAGGCAACTTCGGGCAACTTTGGAAAACAAATCAATCCGAGTGGGATCCCACCGGCGATTACATTCTAGCCAATGGGAAGGCATTTCGGGGAGATTAGTCGTCGAAGTCGAAGAAGATTAGTCGAAGAAGAGGAGATTCAATCCAGCGAGAAAATATTTCATTATTGTGTAAAAAGTAAATTCAATTTGAGGAGAAAGAACTTTTCTCCTAATTAACTTCAAGTTTTATTTCCATAGGGCTCAATAGAGCTTTCACGTGATGATGTTTTTCTTCTTGAATTGTTTTTCATATTGAATCTTGGCCATGAGTTTTCACATGATCGGCCTTTTGAAAAAAAAGGTTCTTGTGGTTTATTGCTTGAAAACTCATGGACGAGATTCAATTAAAGAAGAAAAAACTTTTCTCCGAATTCATTTCCAGTTTTTTCCCATAGACTTCGAAATTTTCACGTAATAAACCATGGCATAGATTTCCCTGAAATTAGTTTTCACATGATAAACCTTTTTCTCACTGAATTGAATTTGGACTTTTGGACACCCCCTTGGGCACCTGATCAAGTCCCTTTTCTATTTACCATAAATACAGTACAAAATGAATGTATTCTATGGGTTTTGCAAGATACTATACATAGACTTCTTCATCGGACTGAGTAATTTTTTATATTCAGGCTTTCTAAACATTACCCATAGCAATTTCTTATTCATTACCCCTGTCCAAAATACATTTAACTCCCTGCTTCGTTACCCATATACTCTTAATTTTGTACTTAGTACCCTTTATAAATGTTGCTTTAAAGGACAAGGAAAGTGTAAAATAGAATAAGGGTAGAAATGGTGTATTT
>CM044444.1:102181431-102196983 GCA_024363595.1 Xenopus borealis
CACAGCCTATCTATTTACCCAGTTTTTACTTTTATACTGAACAATTCCTTTAAGGGTTAGTGGCCCTTCCTCACTAGGTGCAGCCCATATGGTCAATATATAGTTAATTAATCCTGGGGTCAGTCTAAAACAGAGCTGCAGAGATGAAACCCTGGTATTAGAAGTCCAAAACGTAACCATACATAACATATTGTACTTTAATAAAAGGGGAAAGCTTTTTAAAGGGGTTGTTCACCTTTGAGTTAACTTTTAGTATAATGTAGAGAGGGATATTCTGAGACAATTTGCAATTGGTTTTCATTTTTTATTGTTTGTGGTTTTATAGTTATTTAGCTTTTTATTCAGCAGCTCTTTAGTTTGCAGTGTCAGCAATTTGGTTTCTAGGGTACAAATTACCCTAGCAACCCTGCATTGATTTGAATAAGAGACTGGAATATGAATAGGAGAGGGACTGAATAGAATGATAAGTAATAAAAAGTAGCAATAACTATACATTTGTAGCCTTACAGAGCATTTGTTTTTAGATGGTGTCAGTGACCCCCATTTGAAAGCTGCAAAGAAACAGAAGAAAATTGCAAATCATTGAAAAAAACTATGAAAAATAAATAATGAAGACCAATTGAAAAGTTTCTTAGAATTGGCCCTTCTACAATATACTAAAAGTTAACTTGAAGGTGAACCACCCCTTTAACTTGTCTTTAGTAATGACCATTCTCAAAGTGAAAAAACTTCGAAATTAAACCACGATTTTTTTTTTGGGGGGGGGGGGCGCGTTTTCAATCAAATATGTCCCTATATATGGCCCTATTCGACAGAATAAAAATCGTTTGAACAATTCAAACGATTTTGCACAAAATCCTTTGAATTCCTAGGACTTTTTCAAGACAGGTTCTAGGAGGTAGAGTCCTGCAGCGGGTCTGGTACCTGCAGGTACCCGCAAAATCCCGAGGTACCCGCAAATTGTTCGTAGAACTTCTGGTCGCGGAATCTCGCCATAGCGATTTTTACTCCTTTTTCTGAGCATGGCTACTACTGATGATGTCACTTCCGGTTTACAATGACAGCACTTCCTGTTTTACTCCTTTTTTTCTGATCGCGGCTACCTCCGATGATGTCACTTCCGGTTTACAATGACAGCACTTACTGATTCTTGATGGTCAGCGGGTCCGGGTCACGGATCGCGGGTACGGGTCGGGTTGCGGGTCCAAGCGGGTAAGAATGCGGGTCGCGGGTCCGGGTTGCGGATTGAGGGTTGCAGGTACGGGTCGGGTACGGGTTCCAAAAAATTGACCCTCGCAGGTCTCTACTAGGAGGTCCCCCATAGGCAAAAATGCCAATTCGGCAGTCGAATTCAAAGGATTTTTAAAGGGCCAGGAGGAAATTAAAAAATCCTAATTTTTCTAATCGAATTTTGGGCTATTCGATAGTTGAAGTAGCACAAAATGACTTCTAAATTCGAATTTTTGAAATTCGAATTTTATTCAAATATTCACTTCAACCCTTAGTAAATGTGCCCCTTAGATTTTCTTTAGCTCTGTAAAGGCTGCAGTTTTTTTGTTTTTCTTTTAAACTAGGACACAGGAAATACAAACAAACAGCACAATGCGCCAAACAATTACTTGAAATTCAATGCAAAATAACTAAAGCAGGAAATAGATGAAGAAAATGGAGGAATTAATATCTCATGCCAACAGCACACAGGAGAAATACATTACTACCTGGAGGAAATGGACAAGATATAAAGAAATGGCCGAATATAAAAAAAGGTGTAATCTTGTATAAGTGTTGTATTATGACTCTTTTTCCTCGTGTTTTTCTTTTGTACGATGAAATACTGAAAAATAAAAAATACAAAAAAAAAAGAATATTCTCCCATTTTTAGAAATTAGCCCTCCATAGTTTTTCCCTGACTTAAAACTTTGACACAATTTCGTTTATTGCTGAATTTCGTTGTTGGCACTTGGGACATTTCCAATGTTATTTCAACCTGTTCCTCCTGCTGTCGGTTTTGGACCTATTGAATGAATGAGCTGTTTCCATCAGAAAAACCTCTTCAATCGAAACCTAATCACAAACAAAAGCTAAAAATGAGAATTGATTATGAAAAACAGATTCATCGAACACCCACCACGGTTGTTTCGAGGGGGATTAGGCCATGAACCAAAGACTGACACCATGGAGAAAATTTAGGGGCACCAACTAGTGATGAGCAAATCTTTTCAACAAACATGGAGTCTCGGTGATTCTCACTTCGCCATCTGCACGTTTCTTCACAAACTGTGGCAAAAATCTGCTGTGACGAAAAAATTGCCAGTACAAAATTGTCGCTGAGACAGAAATTTGCCTTACAAAAAAAGCCCCCAAAATGCATTTGGACAAAAAAGAAAAACGCCCATTGACTTAAATGCATTTGAAGCGATAAATAATTGTCACATAAAAAAATTTTTGATACTGTGATGAAACTGGGGGGTGGTTCTGTCCACCAGGTGGGACTATAAAAATTACTAATACTCCCAGGTTACTCCAAAGAGTCCTTCTCTGGCTTCACCTCGTCAACAGGCACAACTCCAGTCTGAATTGCACCAAGGTCCTCTGATACCACGGATGGTGCTTCACTGGATCTCCCTGAGATGCCCCAAAACTTGGGTAGCATGTGACCACCTGGTGATTAATATACCCACTCATTTACACTCCAATCCTATCTGTCTGGGTCCAATAAGCTCCTATAAACCTGTAGATCTCAGAGGTACCAGACAACCCAGGGCCCCACTACAAACCAACAGTGTGAGCAAAGTTACTATGCAAACCCCAAAAAGGATAAAAATGTAGGTACTTTTCATCAGCCAGTTGAGTTATTAATTGGAATATAATAGAAGAGGTTCACAGCACACAATATTTACAAATGGTAATATATATATAAACACATACAGCATAGTAAAGAAAAAGTGAAAAATGTTAAAAAAAAAAAACTACCACTTACGTCCCTATTGTAAGGAAATAGAGATTTAATGTAATCCTGGTTTTGGAGATCCAGGTCCTTGTACAACTTTTTGACCGGGTTGCTTCCTCTGCATAGATTAACCTGGGTGAGGGTGGGCAAAGGATTTGCCAAAAGCAGGGGCACATTCCCAGGGATGATTGTATGAGTCTCCTCAACCTTTGTCACTTGTATGCGAAACCACACGGTGGCTCTATCTAAGCCCATCAGATAACCCTGCACTGATGAGCCTCAAGAAAGATAAAAAACAGTCTTTCTGGGAATCTGATCAGATATTATCCTGGCTTTTGCTTGAAAACCCAGTGGGTGAGCTTTAGCCTATAGCAGTGGTCCTCAAACTTGGCCCTCCAGCTGTTAAGGAACTACAAGTCCCACAATGCAATGATGGAGTCTGACAGCCACAGTCAGGCAAATGCATTGTGGGACTTGTAGTTCCTTAACAGCTGGAGGGCCAGGTTTGAGGACCACTGGCCTATAGGATAAACCCATATAAATGGGATTTTCTTGGAGCTTGTTTGGAATTCATTCCCAGGACTCCTCTTGTTTATTATGTCTGTATGAGGCTCCTCAACCTTTGTCACTTGTACAGGGATGATTGACAAATCACTGAGCCACTCAGATGGGGCTATACTAGGCTATCAGGACAGTTTGGCTCATCAGTCAGTCGCCTTCACTGCCTGAAGCTGAGCCAAAACCCACATGGTCTTCAGAGAACAAAGGAAAAATGGATCCCTGGTGGATATATAAACACTCCCTGGGGGGGAGGAAGGGTGGGGTGGAACACAGGGAGAGACAGGGACTGCTTGCAGCAAAGGGCCATAAAACAGCAGGAGGTAATAAATAGTGATGGGCAAATTTATTCGCCAGGGGCGAATTCCCGCAATTCGCCGCTGGCGAATAAATTCATGAAACGCCAGCGAAATTTCACCTGGCGAAAATTTGCCGAAAAAAAATGAGCCGCCAATTTTTCGGTGAAGCGAAACTGGGGAGATTCGCCCATCACTAGTAATAAACCTGCACAGAGCCTACAACGTTTAAACCCCCTTTAAAATACACACACAAAATATAAAATATCACGTACGCCTATTGACTTTAATGTGTTTCATGAATTTTTGCAGTTTTGCGTTTTTTTCCCCGCAGTTTAGCAAAACGGGACAAATTTAAACATGATGCTTTTTATTTCAAAAGATAGTAAAATCACTAGTAATTTTAGGGGGGTTATTTGTTAGGTGTGCCCCCGTGATTCCTCTTGCCCCAGGTTGTCATTCCTCGTCTTTAGGATAGGATGCCGCCATCTTTCCCAATATTCCCAGGTACCCCCTGCGCAACTTTAGACTTGGCACATGTCCAGTACAGAAATCTACACAAACATTCCACAGTGCATAAGCCACCTAAAGTTTTTCAATTGATAAGTGCCAACCCAGGGTAATAGTAATAGTAATAATTATATAAACAGTGGTCTAATATATTGGCACCCCAAGGACAGAGGCTTTGTCATTGGACAAACCTACAACACAATTTGCTGTGTTGACAAATTTCAACCAGGTATCAAATTCAATACATACTGTAATAGAAAGCATTAATCTACTGCGGTATCTCCTTAATACAACTACAACAATGAGAGGCCTATTGGATCTGTTAGACCTCGGGGGATGAGATCAGATCTAGGAGACCTCAAGTGATATTTAATGTTGGGTCTTTATGACGGGATTTGAGTAAAGGGTTTCATGTTGATTCTCATGTATTCTGCACATTTCTCAATAACTTGGGCAGTTCCTGTTTAGACATGAACTGTTTTATTGTTGAATAGTAGATACAGGATCAGTTACCCCTACAGTTGTGTCACAGGTATCTCTTTTAGACACTCATTCCCAGTGTACTGACTCAGATGCCCCAAACTCTAGTCTGTGCTTATTCAGTGGAGACCTTACTATGGGCATTGTCTATGGCAGTGATCCCCAACCAGAAGCTCGTGAGTAACATGTTGCTCTCCAGCCCCTTGGATGTTGCTCCCAGTGGCCTCAGAGCAGGGGCTTATTTTTAAATTCCAGACTTGGAAGTTCTGGTTGTATAAAAACCAGGTGCTCTGCCAAACAGCCTCAATATAGGTTGACAATCCACATAGGGGCTACCAAATGGCCAATCATAGCACTTATGTGGCACCCCAAGAATATTTTTTCATGCTGCAAACTCCTTTGACTTCTGAATGTTGCTCACGGGTTCAAAAGGTTGGGGATCCCTGGTCTATGATACCAACCCCACACTACTTCTCACCTAGTAAAGCCAAGGAATGATCTTGCTGGCTACCCTACATTTCTCTCTTACAGAATACTATTACAGGGGCTCATCTTTCCTCTAGCCCAGTGATCCCCAACCAGTGGTTCATCAGTAACATGTTGCTCTCCAGTGCTTGGTTGTAGCTCCTGGTTTGGAGGCAAGCTTTGGTTACATAAAACCAGGTGTACTGACAAACAGAATCTCCTATAGACTGCCACACAGCCCTTATTTGCACCACAGAAACTTTTTTTCGTGCTTGTGTTGCTCCCCAACTCTTTTTACATTTAATGTGGTTTATGGGTAAAAAGCCTGCTCTAGCCATTCCTCCCTACTTACTGACTTCTTACCTCCGTATTCTTCACCATTGTAGTCTCTCATGCATTTTACCCTCCTCAATGGAATGGAGATCAATAATGCCCAAACCTACAATGTACTATCCCCTACCTTTTATTCAAAATGACACCCCTGGGCCAATAAGACTTTCCCAGCTTCCACAGAGCATTTCTTACACTGGTTCCTCTTACAATACCAGGCCATTTGTATAAACACCACACCGTGACTTCCAACATCAGAACCCTCCAACAAAGTTTCATTTTCTAGCCAAAATGTTTCCATGCTGGACAGATACAGGTTGTGCAGTTCCATGAATGCCTTCCAGTGTCGGACTGGGACACCAGGGGCCCACCCAAAAACCTTAGACCAGGGGCCCACCATAAAACCCTAGACCAGGGGCCCACTCTCAGTACTAATATTCTTCTTCTCCTCAATCAAACTCTATTCTCCTAGTTTGTTTTCTTTACATACTATAATCAATTATTCCATCTATTTAGCCTCTTTGTTCTCATAGAAATAGGGAATGGCCATGAAATAGGCCAATAGCAGCATGAGGGTCCACTGACACCTTGGCCCACCGGGAGTTTTCCTGGTAATCTGGTGGGCCAGTCCGACACTGATGCCTTCCATCTACAAGATACTGACAGTAAGTTCTAAACAAAAGGAGAAACATTCTGTGGAATGGCAAGTTATAATGAACTTTGTAATTTTCCTGCTCTAAAGTTTACAATTTGGTTTTCAATTGCCTCTTTTTGGACCTCAAAAAAACTTTCTCTGTTTCACTTCCTCATTTAGATTACATCAATAAATCTGTTTCTGTATACGAAATGATTTATCTGGTGTCATCCTGGAGTTTTCTAACCTCAATAACTGAGCTTTTGGCTTTTTTCATTCAAATTACTTGTACAATATAACCCTTATAATACATGAGTGATACTCAGAGTTCCCCCCTGTATAACTCAGCCTGCAGCCTTGTGCCTTTATATGGTCATAGAACAACCCCTCAGTGAGGTTCATATTTGTTCCTGGACAGTAACCCCTTCCAGTGTTTCTTTCATTGGCTAAACTGCAGCTGGATGGAAAAAGCCAGTCAATGATTACTGCTCAGGTGCAAATTTGCTCAGCTTTTTGCAGTAGAAGGTACTACATGAATTTCCCCTACTCAGAGTTCCTTAGGTTATAGGGTAGAACGTTTGCTATGACACATAATAAAAGTGGTGTGAAGGTGATACCTTTATTGGCTAACTAAGCTGATGCTTTGAAGAAGAGACTGCAATGCTCTGAAAGCTTGCTAGGATTATCATCTTGGTTAGCCAATAAAGGTATCATCTTCACACTAGTTTTGTTATGCGTCATATCAAAATTTGTTCCCTATAACTTTTTCAGCAGGCTACAATGGTACAAAAACGTTACCCAGAGTTCCTTAGGCCAACTGAGTCAGCAGTCTTGTGCTCTATATCATTATAATGTACAATAGGGGCAACATTATTGCATGCTTATGTAAGAATTTGCCACCTTTAGGTTATCAATACTAAGAAAAAAGTCCAATAATGGAGAAATATTGTTGACTGCTAATCCCATCCCCGAATTTACTCTAAATGCTAAAAAGGTAAAACATAAAGCATAATAATATATAAGCAGAATTCACAGTAGAGTCTCCCAAACTGTTGAACTCTGCTACACAGTGGGGTCCTAAACAGTTAATGGAGCAGATGAGGATGGTCCAGAGAGGATGGTCAACCAATAATAATGAGGTTTAGAGAATCTGGCCAGCCTAATGGCCAGTTGCAGTTAGGTTTGGAGGAATTGATCAGCCTGAATTCCAGTTACAATGAGGTTTACATAGACTGGTCAACCTTAAGGCCTGTTACAGTGAGGTTTCTAGTGGTTGGTCAGCCTGAAGTCCAGCTACAGTCCAGCTTTAGAGTGGTTTGTCAGTCTGAAGGCCATTTAAAATTAGGTTTAGAGTGGTTGGTCAACCTTAAGGCCAGTTACAGTGAAGGGTAAAAGGGTCAGTCAACCTGACGGACAGTTGAAATGAGGTATACTGGGGTAGGCCGTCCTAAAAGCCAGTTAAGGGTAAGAGGGTTTTCGTCAGTCAGATGGCAATTTACAGTGAAGGTTAGAGGGGCTGGTAATCCTGAAGGACAGTTACATTAAAGGATAAGTAATCCTTTAAAATAAGAGAATGTAAAATTGATGAGGGGGCTATTCCAAGCACTACTGCAATGTACAGCCATTATTTATTTATTTTTTATTCCAAGATATGAAGGGATACATGTGCTGTTAATATGAATACATTTTGTTACAACAGCGCCACCTGCTGGTCAGTTTCCCACCAGTCTGACCACCAAGTAGTCAAGGAAGTTGTCAGGAGAAAGAAAGAGGCTGATGTTCTTCTGCTTAGGAATAAAATTAGAAACCTTTCTCACATCTTTCCTAAGCAGAAGATCATCAGCCTCTTTCTTTCTCCTGACAACTTCCTTGACTACTTGGTGGTCAGACTGGTGGGAAACTGACCAGCAGGTGGCGCTGTTGTAACACAATTCATTCATATTAACAGTACATGTATCCCTTAATATCTTGGAATAAAAATAAATAAACAATGAATGTACATTGCAAAATTTCTTAGTATAGCACTCTCATCAATTTTACATTCACTTATTTTAAAGGTTTACTTATCCTTTAAGGTTTAGAGGGTATGTTCACCAGGCCAGTTAAGTGAGGTTTGGAGGTATTAGTAAGTCAGTTACAGTAAGGTTTGTAATGACCGTTCTAGCCTACATTTTCTTGTGCCTAAACAGTATTATAAATCCAGGAATTTAAAACTTTTTTATGAGATAACAATGCTGGACCATCAAGGGGACTTGAACCCAAAATGTCTGCAAACCTATATTTTGCATTCACTTTATTTAGCTATATACAGTCCCAGG
Source organism: Xenopus borealis (assembly GCA_024363595.1). Classification (NCBI taxonomy): domain Eukaryota; kingdom Metazoa; phylum Chordata; class Amphibia; order Anura; family Pipidae; genus Xenopus; species Xenopus borealis. The sequence goes on from CM044444.1 coordinate 102,189,973, forward strand.
ACAATTGATTCTGTGCAGGGGCCCTTATTTACACAAGAGGGTTCACTCATTATTGATCAGATACTGTAACATCTCCACTTGTTTTGTTCTGTAAGGGACGCACGCGTTCTCTCTGATATAGACGGGCCCCTGTTTCTATAGTGAATCAACATAAATCCCCCATTTGTCAGCTTGTCTAGTGAAGAGTATTGGCAGTAGGGAAGCAATCAATTCCTTAAGTTCTGGAGCCAAGGAGTCCGTATTAGCCCACAGCATCGTGTTCTGTGCCATGGAATGCCTTTTTCATGGGATTCGGTGGATTGGCAAGTAGATATGTGAATCCTCTACATTCTGGGGGGGCTTTCTAACAGTCTGTTTAGGGAAAGTTCCAGAAGGAAATTCATTGGAGGTGCTTATGATGCAGACGACTGAAGCTTTGTCTTTTTCATGGGCATATTAATATAAATCTTCTGATCATCTGCAAAACAAATATTGTTATTATCATTACACGGTGAAATCAAATGCCACTGGGAATTCATAAGAACCAATAGGAATATTTCTCATAACAGTTATACTTTTAGCTTCCATTCATTCTATAGGGGGTTCTCCTGCACCCCATGCCAAGGACTCCCATCTGCCCCTATACATACAGAGTGATAAAAGCATCCTGGGAAATCAAAGTCTGTTAGCAGGGCTCTGGCCCACAGGGGGCCCCAGTTATTAACATATTGAACACTTAACCCCTGGGTGGAGAGCCTTGCTAACAGGTATAATGGGGCCCCAATAAATCCAAGACCCTTGTACATCCATCCTCTGATCACCCAAGTCCTGACCAGATATGCAAAATCCTTACTCATGATCCACTCAAACTTAGTCTACTCCCTGCAAACACTGTCCCACTTGTGACTCACAAATTACACTTTAAGGTTTTTTTTGGGGGGTAGTACCACCTGTTTCACACTAATGGTGGTTCTACAGTTGAATTCTGTCCATACTAGTCCTTGCCAGTGGGTACGATGTGTGTCTAGTTGGGTATAAGTGTGCCCTATGTGCCAAGGAGAGTACAGATATTTGCTGTGGGTTCAGGTCTCTGCTGTCAAGACTTAGCAGCTTTGGTACGTAGGAGTCGGGACCAAAGAGAAAGCTGAATATAGAAAAGTCAGATTTGTTGTATCCAAGGGGTTAAAAGGGTTCATGGTCATATCAGGCAAAAGATCAGGGCAGGCAGCAGTAAATCATAATCAGGAGACAAACAGGATGATCAAGAGCCAGAAATCAATCTATAATAAAATGTAGCACACCCAAGAGTTGAACCTGTATTTGGGCATTGAACCAGGGTCCCTGGAGTTAATTTATTTCAAACTGGTTACTATGCTGAGCTGTGACCCACATGGGATATGGGCACCCCCATATTGAATATAGCGCCATCAGGGCTCCTTACATCTACTATGTTTTATCAGTGTTTTGCTCCATGTCTTTCTGGTCTTGGCCATGCCAAGAGACATCACAGTGGCTACACCACATCTCTATTTTGAGAGGCTTATCACAAGGGATCTAATGGGAGGACTACAAGACATAGAAACAAAACAGCTCTGCTGGACAAGGCAGGAACTGCAAGCAAAGATAGATGGACGCCTTTACTGGGGTGATGACAAGACTGCCACAGGAACAATGGCTGAACCATTAGATTTGTTTAAGAAGGGGTTGGATGCTTTATTCACCAGTAGCTCCTCCCAGCAGACAGGAGGGAGCCAATGAGATTAGAGGAAAGGAGGGAAAGGGGTGTTACAGGGAGGGAAGTGAATCAGTGGTACAGGCTGATACATTAGATAGGTATAAGAAGGGGTTGGATGGTGTTTAGCAAGTGAGGGAATACAGGGTTATGGAAGCTCATAGTACAAGTTGATCCAGGGACTGGTCCCATTGCATCTTGGAGTCAGGAAGGAATTTTCCCCCATCTGAGGCAAATTGGAGAGGATTCAGATGGGTTTTTTTCCTTCCTCTGGAACTAGTAGTTAGGCAGGTTATATATAGGCTTAAAAGGTTGAACTTGATGGACATGGGTCATTGTTCAACCTCACTTACAACATAGCTCCCAACATTTTGGAAATAGAAAGAGTGACAAAAAGTTTTGAACAGCGTGGCAATTTGTTTTGACCATGCCCCCTAATTACCATGTCCAAATTTGGCAGGTTTCGCTAATGAAGGTGAATTGCCCTTTAAGCTGCAGATCAATTTCCCCAAGACACCTGCTTATCTTAAATTGTTTCAATAGTTTCTTTGCTTAACTTAAACTGTAACAAAAGTATTTAACCATCTATCCTGGGCTCTCTGCCAAAAGCCTATTAAGTTTTAGATTAGAACCTTTGTATCTTTTTCTGGCTGTTCATCAAATATAAAGTCAGGACAAATCAGTAGGGATGCACCAAATCCAGGATTCGGTTCAGGATTCAGCCAGGATTCGGCCTTTTTAGCAGGATTCGGCCGAATCCTTCTGCCTGGCCGAACAAAATCCGAATTATAATTTGCATATGCAAATTAGAGCCAGGGAGGGAAATCATGTGACTTTTTAGCACAAAACAAGGAAGTAAAAAATGTTTTCCCCTTCCAATCCATAATTTGCATATTCAAACTAGGGTTCGGATTCGGTTTGGTATTCGGCCAAATCTTTTGGGAAGGATTAAGGGGTTTGGCCGAATCCAAAATAGTGGATTCGGAGCATCCCTACAAATCAGTAACAAACCCTGCAGGTTGATCTATCAAAGTCGGGAACATTCCGCTCAATACGGAACAGTTGGGAAAAGTGTTACTATGAATATGCAAGAGATTTAGGATTGGACTGGCCTGGTGGGATGCTGGGAAAAAACGCGGTGGGCCCCAGCCCTCATGAGTCCCTGCTGGGCCAGACCCGCTCTCCCTACCAAAAAAAACAAAACACAATTTGCCATGCAGCGCAATTCGGAGTGTGGCTATTTTCGTGCATGTGCAAGTTGCGTCTATGTTAGCGCATGCAGACAACGCATCTATTTTTGCACATGGGCACGTCATGTCTATTTTCACGCATGTGCATGGCTATTTTCGAGTATGCGGAAGGCGTCAGTAGGATGCCAGGAAGGGGGCCCTGGACACGGGCCCCCCAGTCTGATAATAACGTCCTCCCTCATGTCCCCGGTTTGGTAAAAACCAGATGATTTTTTGAGAATAAAAGCCCTGAAACCCTTTGCAGATAAATGATGATACACACATTCTTTACCGACAGCGTTGCGCTTCTGGAAGGTCTGCTTGGTGCAAAAATACACGACCAGGATGATGATGACCGTTAATAGGACGTCTCCCAAAACCACGCCCACCAACGTCGCCGTGTCAATCCGATAACAATCCTGACACGCCTCTGAGATGAGGGGGAGAAGGAAGAAATCAATTCATATAAATGCATGGAATATATACACATAGGGGCCCATTTACGAAATTCACGTGAAATGATCGAAGTTCGATCGAATTCGATCGAATAACGATGTACGAATTTTTCGTAAAATCGGATATTCTAATTTGGCCTCTCCGATCATCGAATACCGAATTATCGAATAGATCGAATGATTGGATATCCGATAATTCGATCATTCGATGATCGAAGGAATCAAAATTTTTAAATAGTTCGACTGCCTACTTCGCCAGATTGAACCTACCGAATTGCAATAGAAGCCTATGGGAACCCCCCCCCCCCCCATAGGCTTCTGAGACTAAGTCCTGCTCGAATACAATTCCCACGATAGTAGCTTTCGATCATTCGAATCGTACGGATTTTTCGGATGCTCGAAGGAAATTTTACGACTTTTTCGTGAAATCGAACGGTCGGTATCCGATCGTACGAATTCATCGAGAAATCGAATATCAAGCATATCGAATTTCGAATAGGGATCGAGCAAATTTCCGGGAATAATAGTAAATTTGCCCCATAGCATATAATAATAATAATACGTGTGCTGCCTGTGTTAATCATCCTCAATATGTCGTTTAATGCAGACTGAGCTTGGCCAAAAGTCTGTTGTAGTCCCTGCTAATAAAGGCATTTTTAATCATTTAGAAGGCTGTATTAAAGGATTGAATTTTATCGACATTTGAGAGGGGGTGTACTGTAGCTTTAAGACGGGCAAAAAGCTGCAGAATTCAGAGAGACTGATGAGTTCCTGAGTTGAGAGCTGCTCTGCAGGTTGGTGTTACAAGAACTCGCAGCTTCTCCGCACTTACTCGCAGCCTCCCTTCCTGAGCACCCACCAAACCCACCAAAGAGGAAGCGGCAGCACAAAAACCCTCCAGAATATTAATCTCACCCCCCATTGTGCTCATGTTCTTCTATTCTTCTGCTGCATTTTATTTCTGAAACTGCCGCCTGGTTGCTAGAATCTCTTTCCCTAGCAACGTGAGAAGTCTGTGTGCTGCCTGTGCTCTCATAAGAAATAAAGAAGAGAACAGGACAGTACAAGCCCTATATATTGATCTGCATATAGATACAGCTATAACACAGGTATGGGATCCATTATCCGGCAACCCGTTATCCAGAATGTTCGTCCCCCGTAGACTCCATTATAATCCAAATGTTTAAAAATGATTTCCTTTTTCTGTGTAATAATAAAACAGTAGCTTGTACTTGATCCCAACTAAGATATAATTAATCCTTATTGGAAGCAAAACCAGACTATTGGCTTTATTTCATGTTTATATGATTTTCTAGTAGACTTAAGGTATGAAGATCCAAATTATGGAAAGAACCGTTTTCCGGAAAACCCCAGGTCCTGAGCATTCTGGATAATAGGTCCCATACCTGAACTCAAAGGTGAATCCTTTATGCACAGGGTTCAATATACTTGCCCTTTCAGTGTAAGAAAATAAGAGCTTGAGTTCAACAATTCAGTCTCATTCACCCTCCCAGTGTAGGATAATAGAAGGCCTCTTTTATATTTCTGGATTTAAATGGATACATATATATATATAATACAGAGAGGTAATTAACATTCAAAAACAAGTTGGGGTTCTAGCTAAGGTCCATATGGAGTAGTGAATAGAGCAGTGCACCGTAGGTTACCAGTAATGACTATAATGCACTGACTTACCTGACTCAGAGGATGCTGCACGGGCTGAAAAAAAATACAAAAAGGGCAGATTATTAAGTGAGACAGAAGTTCCTTTCATAATAATAATAATAATATATAGTAATATTTAGTCGCTGGTTTGTTTCAGGCAGCCCTTGCAATGGCTGCTGTTATTTAAAGGATAAGTAAACCTCATTTCCTAAGAGCAGAAAACCACTTCCTTGACTACTTGGTGGTCAGACTGGGGGGAAACTGACCAGCAGGTGGCGCTGTTGTAACAAAATCCATTCATATTAACAGCACATGTATCCCTTAATATCTTGGATTTTAAAATAAATTTAAAAAAAGCCTGTAAATGACAAAAGTTCCTACAATAGACCCCTCAACAGTTTTACATTCACTTCTATCAAAAGTTTATTTATCCTTCAAATGCCAGCAGACGTTGGGTAGCCTTTAAAGAACAAGTAGCACCAAAGATGAGAATCAATGACAAACCAGGTATTCTTAATAGTGTACAAAGAGATAGGTTCATTGCAGGGGGGCTGCCTATAGGCTTTGGTGCATGCAGCATTTGTTTAACCCCTGGTTGTTACTTTTTAAACAATGCTACATTTACATTAACGTTTAGTATGTTACAGAAGGGCTCATTTTCAGCAACTTTTCCATTGGTCTTCAATCTTTATTCCTTATAGTTATTGAATTATTCGCCTTCTTCTGACTCTGTCCAGCATTCATTCAAATGGTGGGTCGCCGACCCCCATCTAAATGCTCAGTAAGGCTACAAATGTATTGTTATTGCTACTTTTTATTCCTCATCTTTCTGTTCAGGCCTCTCCTATTCATATCGTGGGGGGGGGGGGTGTAAAGAGACAAAGGTCTCTTACGGAAAAAGTAGGGTGAAGTTTTCCTAAAACCAGCCCACGTAGTTATTTAATGAGTCATCCGCCAGCGAATATTCTCAGCGTGAAGGTTCTCATAAAGGCCATTATATGGAAGCCACCAATGTTCTGTGGCAGCCACATCTCAATCAACCCCAAAACAACCTCTATTTTATTTTTCATCTCAGTCGGTTGAGTCTTTGTGTGCCAGATGCTTCAATTAAGCCAACACCACCCACATATGTTTTTGTGATTGTACCAACTCACAGGTCCATTCTAACCTTAAACACAAGCAACTCCAAAGACCACATCTATTTCTTCAATAAAACTGATTTCAGAGAAGAGGCTCAGTTCCCCTTTAAAATCAAGGCCACACATATATATAAATATATATAAATATAAGAGCAGGTTCTTCATCCTTTTTGTGAACCATTATAATTCTCATTTCACCATGCTACAAAACAGAGAGATGATTGTTATATATGTTGAAATCTAAAATAATATCTGGTTCCGAGAGACCCAAATAACCCGAGAAACTGGACAGTGGTTTTTGTAGTGAAAAACAAGTGAGTGATGATTAATAAATATAAAGTATTTAGTCTGCTTAGTTACAGTTGCTAGAGTCACTGACCCCCAACAGCCAGAAGTGGGGTAAAAAAAAATCACCAAAAAACATAAAGGGTCATCTGCAATTTTTTTTTAATTATTAGGTCATCTACACAACTGACTGTGATCTGACCAGTATGGTTTTATATTGGTTCTACAGGCAAACAGTCAACTAGAAGTAGTATATAGTATATATACGAGCCCCAAAGATTCCACTGGAAATCACCAGATCTACCAAAGGTCCTCACTGTGTGAGAAAGAGGAATCATCATAATGACATTTAACTCTTGGGTGAATATTTAACCTTCTTTGAGTTTTTCTAAACAGTTGCAGAAGTAGGTAGAGTTTGGCACCTGTCTAGTGTTAGCAATTCCTATTTATTCAGGGGAAATGAGAGCAGAGCAGACAGTAACTCTTCCAACACTTTCCTCTTGTCTCTGTCTCTATATATTAGGTAC
>CM044444.1:102209810-102221505 GCA_024363595.1 Xenopus borealis
GGGCCCCTGGTCTAAGGTTTTTGGGTGGGCCCCTGGTGTCCCAGTCCGACACTGCCCACCATCACATCCCTACTCTAGAGTCAGAGTTTCCTGCGGTTCTTGGTGGGTCATCTTCACTTCCAGTTCCAGTGTCTGCCATTTGGGTTGGCAACAGCCCAAGGGTATTCTCAAAAGCACTGGTGACCCTGGTGGCATACCTAAGATGGCAAAAGGTCCATCTCTTTCATTACTTAGACAACTGGCTCCTTCAAGAGAGCAGACAGTTTAACACAGAAACCTGTGTTTGGAGCTACAAGTAGTCCATGGTTGACTCATACACAAAAAGAAGAGCAAATTGGTCCTTACTCTAAAGTTGTCATATCTAGTGGCATTCATAAATACAGTCTCAGGGAGACCAGCTCTTTCTGCCGATAGGCAGATGGTGCTCAGGACTGGTATTGACCTATTGATGTCAAAATCTGGAGCGAAAGTTGTCTCAAGGATCCAAGGTATGATGTCCTCTACCATCGATCTGGTTGCACGGGCACAATGGAAAATGATGCCATTTCAAATGCAGTTCCTACAACAATGGGATGGGGTTTTTTGATCCCAGTGGATTCAACTATGACCCCACCTGTTGTCCTTGCTGCTGTAGTGGAAGAATCCAGCACATCTTGCTGGAGGCATTGACATTTTCCCATCAAAATAGGTGACAATGTCAACAAATGCCTCAGGACTGTAGGGCAGAACTCAGCTCACAGGTATCTCAAGGCCGGCAGCCATCTCTCTCATTAAGCATTCCATCAAATGTATCAGAGTTAAGGGCAATCTTGTAGACATGGAGCAACGTAGAGGGAAAAGGTTGAAGATCATATCAGACAATGTTACGATAGTTGCCTTTTTGGGAAGACAAGGGGGTACACAAAGTCCTTGGATTTTGTCGGAAGTCCAACCTATCTTCTGGAAGATTTTTTTCAACCAGCTCCATGAGAATGTCAGATAGGCTGTTTGTACTCAGGCCCAGATTTGTGGAGAGGCCACCTAGGCCCGGGCAGGATTTTAGGGGGCGCCATGCTGCCCAACCACACCCACATTGGTTCAGAAATTTAAATTCCCTGTGTGCCAATTCTCATTGCTCTATCCCGATGATGAAAATTTGAGCAAATAAAAGGGAGGGGACAGGGGTGACAAATGACAGCGGGCCTAGGGGCACCCATTATGTAAATCCGGACCTGTTTGTACTTCCTCAGGGTTCAAGAAAGGGGCAAGCAGAGTCCAGTTCCACAATATCCAGATGGATTCGCTTGGTCGTCAGGAAGGCTTACTCTCAGGCAAACCAAGAAGAGCCAGTCTCTATCACAGTAAACTCAATCAGGGCTCAAGCAGCTTATTGGGCAGCAGAAGTGGGCCTTTTACTAGAAGTTATTTGCATAGCGGCATCTTGGTCATCACCTTGTACCTTCATTTCACACTATAAAACAAATGTCAGATCAGCGGGACACGCACAGTTCCGCTCCAGTATATTAAAATCAGCTCATTGACTCAATGACTGTCAGTAACAACTTTGGTGCCTTTTTTGTCGTAAGTCCATTCTGGGCGAAAAAATTCACTCATCACTACTGATCTTCTGTTCTTAACAGTTTCTGGAATAGTTGCGGTTTTAGACTGCTAATACCCAGGCTTGTGGCTGAAACTCAAATTCAGAAAGATGTCGGACTGGACTGCCGGGATACCGGAAAAACTCCAGGTGGCCCCAGGTGTCTATGAACCCTCCTGATTCAATCAGTTTAGTCATTCCTTGTTTCTGTACAGGAGCGAAGAGTCTAAATAGAAAAGTGTGTAAAGAAAATAGAATAAAGTGGTAGCATGCGGTCTACTGCGGCAGCCCCAGGGCAACATTTGTGCATAAACAATTATGGTCACTGAGGCTCTGGGCAAGCTGTGGAGTGTAAAGCCTGGCTAGAAGTAGACAACGGCATAAAACTGGGAATATCTGAGGCACCACTAAAATATAAAATGAATGTAAATTGTGAAATTGCTCAGGAGAACCAGATGTAAGTACCTATAATGAACGTGAGTTTTCCTTTAACTGATTAAGAATTACATGACCCCTCTGTTCAAAACGCGTGTGGTTGGGCCTAACAACACAGGGGAACCCAATAGGCTGCTCCAATTGCAACAGTTTCACAGAGAGTGCAGCCATGCATGGCCTGCGACATGATTGAGCAATGGAGAGAGCTCCCCACTAGGTGTCACTATTGCACAAAGAAAATGAGGCCGGGACCTGCCAATTACACTGAGAAATGTTCACAGAACAAATGGAGCTGCGGGGGGGACTGACCAATGATTTCTCCAGATGCAGCTGAACTACAACTCTCAAGATCTCTTGTAAGATGTTGGACAGGAAACAGACTTGTGCCTCTCCAACTGATACATAAGGCCAGCTCCCAGTAATCCCCAGAATGCATATGTTGGTAGAGGATGCTGGGAGCTGTAGTTCAGACGTATGTTTTAAGCACTCCATTCTCAGTTAAGAGAAAGTAGAAGGTTTAAGCAATTGAACCAAGGATGAGAATTCATGAATCAGGGATCTGTGTGCATTCCAGGGGCAAAGTGGGCCAGAAGATGCAAAAAAAAAAACCTTACCCTCTGCAGAGATTTAAGTGGTAGAAAATATTTTTCACTGCTAAAGTGATTTTCAATGGTTTCAGGGATGGTTGGTGTTGTTTCCTTTAAGGCACTGTTCAAACTGGCCAGCAGAGGGCAGTCATTAGCAGCAATCTCATTTATTGTAAAGGAAAAGTAGCAAAGGCTGCGAATCCCAGGGAAACTGTCATATATTTGTCTAAAAATCAGCAAATCAGAAAGGCTGCCCATATAAGGTACAAGGCTGCAGGCTGAGTTATACAGGGGGGAACTCTGAGTATCACTCATATATTATAAGGGATAATGTACCCCCTACTGTAAATGATAAGGATATTAGAAGTCACTGAGGGGTGTGACCATATAAAGGCACAAGGCTGCAGGCTGAGTTATACAGGGAACTCTGAGTATCACTCATGTATTATAAGGGATAATGTACCCCCTACTGTAAATGATAAGGATATTAGAAGTCACTGAGGGGTTGTACAGTAGGGGTAACATTATTAACCCTAACCCTATATAATTCAAAGAGAAAACTAGCAAGGTTAAGCCACATAGAATGTATATTCATGGCTGTTGCACGTATATATTATTATGATTATAACACAATGAAAGAAAATCATTACATTTGGTTGATCTGTGTATAAATCAGGCAGATGGCAGAATTGGGTAAAGTATTTTGGAACAAACTCTCTCCCATCCCCTTGGGAATCTCACCTTCATGTTGTGTTGATTACAGAGCCCTTTTGGCTATTCTAAATATTTAGGGATACAGGGCCCGATGGTTGGGTCATAAAGGGCCCAGAGAGGGAATTAATCACTGGGGTGTAAAACCCAATCAAATCTCAAATTTGACTCATGTTGGGTTGGGATTTCCCTTTGTATTCTGGTTAAAGAAACCTCTTCTGTATGGTCCCATGACCAGAACACCCCTATGACAGGGGAACCCATCCTATAGGGAGACTTATAGTGTAAAATATACATTTTTGGTAAATGATAAGTAAGGCTGAAAATAAATATTGGCTTGGCATTAGAATATGGGCTTTCTCTGCCAGTCTGATTTGCCAATTGTTTATGATACCAACAACCTCCTCTACAAATTATGGGGCACGCTACACTTTGTATCATTATAAACCTGGTGAAGGATTTGGCACCATCGCTACCTGGCACCACCAAGCTTGTCAAAGAGGCATTCAATGGCAGTTCCCCAGGAGTACGAAGGTTTAACCTCCTATAGGGCCCAGTGGCACCTCTGTTCTAAGGCTCCACACCTCTTAAAGCTGAACATGCCAGGGTACATTACACTTTGGCTGCTACTAGTTGGGGTCAGACTTGCCGGATTATCTTGCAGTACTCTATGAGAGCAGTAACTGTTTCTTCAGGCTGAGGATTTCCTTAGGATGTCACCACTGTGTTTGACCCAAGCCTTAAAAGGTGGGCAAACGTGCCCAGGCAATGTAAGTAAACTTGCAGTTGGTCTTCATTTCTGCTGCCTTTCACTGGGTTACAAACACAAGCTACACATATATGTACATTTTCTTCTTTGTGGGGCCACTCTGAGGCTGTGAACACAGGACTAATGGTTCCTCAGCAACGCTCTGGGTACAGCACAGTGTATATCTCCTTATCGTGCGTCTGTGATAACCCCAAACCGGTGCAGGTCACACCCACTTCCCCTTCCTCCTTCCTTCACAGACTGGGAGGCCACATCCCTGAGATGGGGAGATGAAACACACAGAAAATGTATGATGTCATGGGTAGCTTGTTCCTAGAGGTGCGTTAGTCACGGCTGGCTGCCCACTGATGGAAGGAAAAGCTGGGAGATGTTCGGTGCAAGGCTCTGACATCATCATCATTAGCATTGGGTCTCAGTCTCACACATTAACTCCCCCACTCCCTTTAACAACATGATGTTGACTGCCCTAATCTTGGCCATTTCCTCCCAGTATTAGTTGGACACCATGGCCCACCACTTCTATTATCTGACGTAGCCTCCTCCACCAGTTTGCACAGAGCTAACACTACACTGACTGTGTACAATATCATTATTATATAGGGGTCCAAACCGCTGGGACATGGCCCAGAACCGACCTGCAGCCAGTATTGAACTGGACCGACGAGCCTAGCCTGTAATTTATGTGGTGAATTGTATGTTTGCGTGCTAAATTGGACACCAATGTGCTAAATTGGATGCTAGTGCCCAAATTGAACCCCCGACTTCCCCAGGACCTGCACAACCAACCGCAACCCTCCCCCAAACAAGGTCCTTACAAATACTTTTGCCCTTACATTAGTCCCTGGGCCAAAAAAGGTTGGGGACCACTGATATAGGGAATATGCGCATCAAAATATTCAGATGAGTAGTAGGCTATGCAAGATATCAATTACAAGATATATGCAAGATATCTACTACCAATAGTAGAGATAAGAACAGCTTCTGGGGGGCCCAAGAGTTCCGTTGACCTAGTGCACAATTACAATAAATGCCACGTAGATCACTCCCTTTTCCTAGGGTGCTTTTAAAATAAGGGCATTAAGCTTGAACATCTTGTAACCCTTAGCAACCTAGGGGACGTGGAATATTGAAAATGTGATTGGAAATGTAGACTTCAGGTCTTAGGAAACCTTCAACCCATATTTTTGGATAGAAGCCGGGGATGAATAAAAAATCCCAACCTGCAGCCCTCCAGGAATTCGATTTCACTCGGTAAGGGGCAGATTTACTAAATTCACATTAATTCACATGAGGGATTCAAATATTCCAACGAATTTTCAAAAAGATTCGAATTCCAACCTGCAGCCCTCCAGGTGATCACAGTAGGTGGGAAAATAGCGAGTTGCAGGTCAAAAACTGCAGACTGTGTATAACCAATGCGTCTACTGAAAATATCTAACAATACATTTAGAGGCACATTTATCAAGATTAATTTAACTCACAGGAATTCGATTTCACTCGGTAAGGGGCAGATTTACTAAATTCACATTAATTCACATGAGGGATTTGAATATTTGATCGAATTTTCAAAAAGATTCGAATTTGAATTTCGAATATGAAAATTAGTCAAATTCGACCAAATTTGACCATCGAATATTCTAATTAGAATTATTCGAATATTCTAATTTAATTTTATTCGAATATTCAAAAATTCGATGGTTGAATACTTCCCCTTTAAATTTAAATTAGATCACCTACTTCGCCAGATTAAAGGGCGCCAATCATAACTAAAAGTAAATACAATATGTGAAAGTCCAAGAAATCTGATTTTTAAAACAGTTAGAATTGTTTGTATAATGTCCACTGCAGTTCTAGCTGAGGCAGCCATCTTGGATTTCACTGACTCCTCCTACCTATATCTTCACAGCCAACTGTAGCTCTGAAATCTCGCACATGCTCAGTTGAAATTCCTTGCTTGCCTAATAAACCTTCTAAGCTATTTTGAAATCTGCCAAACTTCTGTGTTAGTGCTGCCACCTTGTGGAAGTTACTGTGTGCACTTTTCTTGATACTTCTAGAGTTTACTAAAGCTAGGCATTCTGGGTAGCTCATTTGCATGTTGCAGTCAGTGACAAAGTATGGGATTTTTTTAAAAACTGCTGTTTTTTTTTCAAAAAACTGTACATGTAGTTTGATCAAACATGTTTAGGTTGTACTGGTCACGTTGTTAATATGTGTTTGATTTTGGCTATGATTGGTGCGCTTTAAACCTACCGAAATGGGGATCATTCCCTAAGATCGAATAAGAAAAATTTGATTGATCGCTTAAAAATCATTTGAATATTCGATTCGATTTGGATTCGATCGATTCGATCGAATTTTCCCTATTCAATTGTTGATCGATCAAATTCAAATTTTTTTAATTCCCCACAATTCCCCCACTATTCCCTGGTCGAATTTAGAATTTTTTTTGCATTTGAAATTCGACTCTTAGTAAATCTGCCCCTAAATGTATTTAAAAAAATATTTCAAACTCACTCGAAACTCGAACCGAATTCGACCCAAGTGGAGTCTCAGAAAAAGACTTGAATGTCAAGAAGGCTACAAACATCTCCAAATTGTCCACTGCACCTCTCCTATTGACTTAATTCGGCACGTTTTAGGTGGCCAATAGTTGAATTTGAATGCTTAAAGGGCCAGAATATGCTAAATGTTGAAAATCTAATTACATTTTTAAAATAATCTCGAATTGAGTTTGGATTATTCCTTAGTTAAAATTATCAGTTTTGACCTTAAAAATTTTTCAAAAATTCAAAATGGAATTCAACCCTTAATAAATCTGCCCCATAATGTGCCCATTGTACTATTGAACTTTTTAGTTATTACCCCAAAACTGTGGTCGCATATACCTTTAATGGTTATTAAGTAGGTTCTCCAATTTGCAGGTGTAAACAAGTGTTCCCCTCCGCCAGGTGCCGGCACTTCTGCATTAGACTGAAATCTGTCAGTATCACTTTCATTTTGCACATTTTGATTCTATGTATGATTTTCATTGCCTTCCGCCATGCGAGTGTGAGCTCTGCTGTATAAATGTGAGTTCAAGCTCTGCATCATTCGTTGTTTCTAAATGAGTACAGGATAATAAAATGTTTGGGAGTCATAACTGACTGTTCTGATATGGAACTGCACTTTCTGAACAAGTCTGATTAATCATCTGAGAACACCTAGAAATTAACGTTTCTGGCGAGGGAGAGCAATATTTGGAAGAGCCGAAATTTTTGCTCTTGAAGTTGCTAGTGTCTTGTCAGCATTTTTATGTTTTTTTATTGAAAACTTTACAAAAGAAAATAAACGTCGGCCAATTACATTAGACTCATTTAGCACTAGGAGAACATGTAGATGTCAAAGCCTTGTCAGGTAGAGCAAAAGGTCTGAATGTTGAACTATACTCACACACACACTTTCAAAACCAGTGGTTCTCCTCTACTCATAGGTGCCAGATACTTAGTGGTGACTCCTAATTGAATGTGCTCTACCCATATAGCATATAGCTGCTCAAAGTCACTGCTATATGAAGAGTTGTCCAATTACTAGTTAGAAGGCGTACATTATGGGACACGTCTTCTCCCCTCAGGTGTTCCACCATACCTTAGAGCACTGGCTTTCCCTTTGCTGAGACCTCCTGCCTCACACTCTAGTTTGGAGTAACATTTCTGGAATGGGTAAGGGTTCTCTGTTCTCCTCATGTATTTCCCCTTCTTCCACATATCAGTGCCTCTGCTCTACATCATCCTTGATCTTTCCCACTTCCATCGTACTTCTGGTTTCCCAGCAGTACTTACATCTCAGCCACACTGTGATCCTTCTGCAGTGTGTGTCCAACCCAGAACCACTTTTGATCTGCCTGTTGATGTGCTGCTCCACTGGTTTCCACAGATCTTTCTTGGAGATAACATTTGGCCAGAACATGTCAAGGGTCCTTCACAGGCACCAGCTGAAAGTACTTGAAGGTAGAGACCTGCACTGGCCTGTTTTTTAAAACCCACACCCAACCCATACCTGCTTTCCCCAAGCCTGACCCGGACCCGCTTACTCCACCAATTTTCACCTGACCTGCTCCATGCAGTGTTCATCACTTTGACCGGAAGTGCCATCATGTTGACCCGACGTGACATCACATGGTTTTTAACCATTAGGACACTTGTATTTTTTTATATTTCCCCTGCCACCTGTAGCCCCCCACTGCAGAGGATCGGGTACCCATGGGGCACCAGCACAGTGGGCAAATGAAGAATAATCTGCCCGAGTCCCAATCCTATTGCGGGTATTCCGTAGGTGCCCGTGGGTACCCGCCCTGATGCAGGACTCTACATGAAGGCTTGTGGTGATCTTGGAGTTGGCCTTCCACATTCTGTGGCCATATTGGAATACAGTCTTTATATTTTGACAAAAAAATCCTTTGGTCAAAAGTAATTTTCTATGGCCTTCAGAACTATATATATATATTTTTGTTCTAGTATATATATATATATATATATATATATATATATATATATATACATTTTCCTTCTGTATGAACTATTTGGCATCTACATCTGCTCCTCCATCCTTTGTGACCACACTGTGCTCTTCAACCTTCTCAGTATTCATGATGTTCCCCAGCAGTCAGGTCCAACGTCCAAGATCCTGGATATTAGCATTGCCAATCATTTCATAGCATGCACCATTAGTGCAACTACTGTAATCAGCTTAATTTTGATCCTTTACTTGTGGGGTGATGTTCTTCATTACCTCATCCAGTATGAGTAAGAAGATAATTGAAAATAGAAGGCATCCATGGTGGACTCCAGATTTCACTGTGAAGGCCCTTGTGAACTGCTGGGCACATGATGACTTTGATAACTACCTCTGGTATCCATTAGTTCTCGAGGCTTTCCACATGCTCATTCTCTTAAGAAAGTTGAAGGCTTTTTTCATCCCCTGAATGAATCAGTTCAATAGGAAGTCAGGACCCAGTGTATCTAATAGGATCACCTTTATATTTGCTTGAGGAAACATTCTACATTTTGGTGTCACGGGGAGGCAATTGTGGAGGACGTCGCCCTCAGCCAATCGGTACTGGACAACAAATCTACATTTGTGGCCGCACAAAATTTCCCATTTCTACAAAATAAATAAAGGGCTCCAACATAAGGCCTGGGAAATCTTAATCACAAAAAGTACACAGTTCCAGCGGAGACAGGTTATATTGTCTTGTTGAAACTTTAGCGTTTTCTAAACTTTTATTTCTAAACTTTTTTTGGGGTTTGTTGTTGGGAACCAGCTGTAAAGCAATACAATGGCATAAAGGTATCTATTTCAGCTTCTCCACTTTATGAACCACCCCCCAAAAAAAAGAGTTCCCCAAGAGGAATAGTCACACCCGAATGTGTAAATGTCCCACCTTGGCTTCAGATGATGACTAACCATTAACCCAGAGAACATAATTCTACACCCACGGCACATCTCAGCTTAAATGTCTATTACATCTAGAAAAGGGCATTCCTCTTGCCTTCCTCCCTGATCACTTCCTCATTTATGTCATGTTTTACTCATGTTCTTTATCTAATGAATCTCACTTGACCCATAACAAATTTATTTCTAAATCAGCCCCCCTAATGACAGTATATGACTCACCTTATACAGGACTGGTAGGATAAGTACCCTGACCGATACACTACTACTAAATGCAGACTGTAATAAAGTCATAAACTTAGCAAACTTAAAGGGGATTTTCACCTTTGAGTTAACTGTTACCATGATGTGAGAGTTTATATTCTGAATGTGCAATTGGTTTTGGTTTTTTTATTATTTTTGAGTTTTCAGTCTAAATTGCCCTAGCAACCACAAACTGATTTAAATGAGAATAAACTCAATAAACTCGATTGTTGCACATGCAAGACAGGGACAGTACGGCAATATGTGACAGGAGGGCAAGATGGAGACAGTAGCGCAGGATGGAGACAGTAGGACAAGATGGAGACAGTAGGACAAGTTGGTGACAGTACAGCAAGATGGAGACAGTAGGGCAAGATGGAGACAGAAGGATAACATGGAGACAGTAGGACAAGATGGTGACAATAGAGCAAGATGGAGACAGCAGGACAAGTTGGTGACAGGAGAGCAAGATGGAGAAAGTAGGGCAAGATGGAGACAGAAATTTAAGATGGGAGGACAAGATGGTGACAGTAGGGTAAGAGGGAGACAGTAGAACAAAATGGAGACAGTAGGGCAAGATGGAGATAGTTGGACACTATTGAGACATTATGACAAGATGGAGACAGTAGGGCAAGATAGTGACAAGATAGTGACAGCAGATAAAGTTGGAGACAGTAGGGTAAGAGAGAGTAGGGCAAAATGGAGACAGTAGGGCAAGATGAAGATAGTTGGACACTATTGAGACATTATGACAAGATGGAGACAGTAGGGCAAGATAGTGACAATAGAGCAATATGGAGACAGTAGGACAAGATAGTGACAGCAGATAAAGTTGGAGACAGTAGGGTAAGATGGAGAGAGTAGGGCAAAATTAAGACAACAGAGTAAGATAAGGGCTTTAGCAATGGAGTTAATTATAGATGAAACCCTTCAAATGCAGTGGGGGGGCAATACATATAGAGGGGATCAAATAGAGCACTGACTGAAATATTAGTGTCTGTTTATTTGGAAACATTTTGCTGTGTAGCTTCCAGTTACACCACTGGGTCACGAAAGGACAAGAAGGAGATAGTGAGATAGTAAGACAAGAGGGAGACAGAAGAAGATTGTGAATATAGTAGGCCAGCTAAAAAGAGAGGCAAAACTGAGGCAGCTGGACAAGATAGAGACAGTAGGAGAAGAGGGAGAGATGGAGAGTGTAAGGTATATCAAAACCCAGAACAAACCCCAAGGTCACAGTCTTTGCTCATGCTTCTGCCTCTAACAACCACCTTTCACTTCAGGGGGAGCCATCTGCTACTCGGATGCTGCCAGGTCTTAAAGGGACTAGGGGGGGGCTCTGGGCAGGCAGAGGAATGGTAATGTTGACAGGAATAACAAGAATCAAAGAGCATAGTCATGGAACAAGCCTGGGTCAAAACCAAACAAACAGTGCGGTACATAATCAGGATCCAGAAGATTAGTCAGTAATCAGGCAAGATTGGTTCAGGCAGCAAATCAGCAAAGATCAAGGACAGGAAAAAGGTCAGAGACAGTAAATCTGATCATGAGCACACCCAGGAACTATCTGAGAGCAGACCTACATTAGGTAATGAGTCAGAGTAAAGTAGGGGGTTTTATAGCCAGACTAATGGCTTACACTGATTACCTGTGGCAAGAGTGGCAACATGTTAAACAAGTCATGACTACTTGCAATTATAAAGGTAGAAATAGGAGTGAACCAGGACCATAGCTGTCTGCTCACATAGAGCAAAAACCATGCAGACAGTCATAAAACACTAGGTCACTGGTTCAACTCCCGGCAGGATGTTACAGAGAGACTAGGACATGACTGAGAAAGCAGGGTCAAATGAAAAGAGTAAGATGATTGGAAGATAGTGATAGGGCAAGATGCAGACAGTAGGGCAAGATGGAGACTGTAGGAGAAGATGGAGACTTTAG
>CM044444.1:102234837-102259147 GCA_024363595.1 Xenopus borealis
GATAGCTAGAATCTCACCTGCCATAAAGCAGGGCAGGACTGCTGCTTCCTATAATGGGGACATGAGGTTCCAATGCTAAGACGGAAGTCTTGTAACCTTTATAAGACTTTTCTTAATGCCAAAACCTTTTTTCAGACAGAAAGACAAACCTGATTGTGTTATTACTGTGCCCGTCTCTTTGTGTCTGGCTGTGGAGCAGGGAAGTGGTCTCTGACCGCAGGTTCCTCAGACCTTTAGACAAAAGCAAATTGTTCCTTTTTAAGTTAATTTTTTCGCAAAGGAAGAGGGATTGGGGCAAAGACACAAAATGTATAATTTCTTGGGATATTATTATATATTGGGCCACAACAGTTGTGTTTGTGGATTAGTCGCTGCAATGGTTGTAAAAATGAACAAAGTGTTCTCAGAACAATATTAGTGTTATATTTTATATACAGAAGTAGCAGCCCAGAGGTTCAGCAGCCCAGTTGCCCCCAGCAGCCCCCCATATTGGATCTTGCCATTAATGTTGTGAGGGTCAGTGGCTCTGCACATGCTCAGTGGGCTCTGGCTGCCGTTGGGAAATAAGCTCAGGGGCCGTGGGAAATCACCCAGGAAAAAGTGACGTCACATCATCTATGCAATCGGGAAGTCACAGAATCATATTTCATTATATAGAGTATTTTTAAAAATTTCCAATCTTGGATGTATTTGTAAAAAATAAAACTCTGACCTCGAAAACAACCCCCACATTTTTCCTACTCTCGCTACATTTCATTAACTGTAATGCTGAGTGTGACGCGCGGGTGGGGGGCAGTCTGTGGGTCTGATTTAAAAAAAAAAAAAATAAGGAATTTTGTGTAGTGGTGGGCGAATTCGAGCCGAATTTTGGATGCGGGAGTCCAAAACGAGACGCGGCAGCGTTTCGTGAATTTTTCTACTAGAAATTCTCAAAATTTCGGAGAAGAAAAACACATTTAACAGCTATTTAAAATTTTTAATATAAAGTTTATTTATTGGGACTGATATAGTGATCCGTGCCACATAACAATTGATTATTTTAGACCAGCCCCCCAAAAGGGGACAAGTAAAATATGTAAAATTAGACAAAATTTTTATTTTTTATGAACAGAAAAAAAAAGCATTTTCACTCGCTGGGCAACTGTAAGATATTTTTGTACCCAATCTGCCAATGTTTTTGAATTTCAATCTGCCATGTCAAATATTTTTGTTGCTGTTTTTTTAATTATAGAGTGGACTTTGTTTTTTTTGTGATGGGCAAATCTGACCCGTTTCACTATGCCAAAATTTTTATAAAATTCTCCAAATGCTTGAAGTCAATGGGCAACAATTTTTGTTTAGATGTGGAACAATTTTTATTCACCCATTGGAGTCTATGGGCATGTTATAGAACAGCTAATTCTAAGCAACTTTTCAATTGGTGATCAATATTTAATTTTTTATAGTCTTTTAATTATTTGCCGTCATCTTCCGACTCTTTCCAGATTTCAAATTGGGGTCACTGACCCCATGTAAAAAAAAACAAATGCTGTTTGAGGCTACAAATTGTTATTACTACTCTTTATTCCTCATCTTTTTATTCAGGTCTCTCCTATTCATATTCCGGTCTCTTATTCAAATCAGTGCATGGTTGCTAGGTGAATTTGGACCCTAGCAACCAGACGGCTGAAATTGCAAACTGGAGAGCTGCTGAATAAATAACTCAAAAACCGCAATTAAAAAAAATTAAAACTTATTATCTCAGAATATCCCTCTCTACATTATACAAAATGAAAACACAAAGATATTAAAAAAAAAAAAAAATACTATAAAATTAGGGTTCGTTCAGGTATAATTCAAGGCTCTCTCCTACAAGATAAAATTAATTATTAGAAAAAAATTGTATATTTTTGTGCTTACATTGGGGTTCAGCTATATCTCCTATAAAATAAAAATATTAGTACTTAAAAATGAAATACAATATATGTCTCGGTTCACGTGTAAATGCATTTATTATTATTTTGCATGTTTCCCTGAAGAAGATCCTTTACATGGGGTTGATGTTTTTTGCATTGGCCTGTCCTATAAATCAAGACTCTCTCCTATAACATGAAAACCATTATTACGATAAAAAATAGATAAAATTCTTCTCTCTCCTAGATTTTGTTTGTGCCAATTCATATTGATTTAATGAGTTTAAGAGAAACCTGAAAGACATTATCCAGAAAACTCCAAATTAGGGAAAGCCCATCTCCCATAGAATCCAAATGTATGGAACTGTTCCAATTTTTTTTTATTGATTTCCTTTTTCTGTGTAATAATAAAACAGTAGCTTGTACTTGATCCCAACTAAGATATAATTAATCCTTATTGGAAGCAAAACCAGCCTATTGGCTTTATTTCATGTTTAAAAGATTTTCTAGTAGACTTAAGGTATGAAGATCCAAATTACAGAAATATCCGTACTCTGGAAGATCCCGGGTCCAGAGAATTTTGGATAACAGGTCCCATACTTGTATAAGTAGAAGGGGGGATCATAGCCCAATACTGTGTATTGGATGTTTTTAGAATGTCGTCGATATACCTTTCTAAAACTGAAATCTTATCTCCTATAATATCTCTCTTCTCATAATACAAAAGAAGAGCAAAAAATTATCGCAGGGGGTGGACTATGGCAGGGCCTGGGGTTTTCCGTATAAGGGATCATTCCATAATTTGGATCTTGGACCTTAAGTCTACAAGAAGATCATGTAAACATGACTTATTCTAAGCAACCATTCAATTGGCCTTTATTTTTTCTTTACTATAGTTTTTTTAATTGATTTCATTTATCTTCTAACTCTTTCCAACTATCAAAAGGGGGTTTGTGATGGGCAAATTTATTCAGCAGGCGTGAATTTGCTCTGAATAAATTCTCGAAATCACTGCAAAAATTAGCTGGCGAAAATTTGCGTCTGAATTGTTGCTGGTGTCAGAATTGCATTTCGCAAATGTTTTCATGACAAATGGAGAAATTCGCCCCTTCACTAATCATTGACTTCTACAGGACCTTGACAGGTTGAGGATGGAGTATTTTCAGATTTGGACCTTTTGCAGCCTCGGGGTATAGTAAATTTTAAAAATCTTGG
Organism: Xenopus borealis; assembly: GCA_024363595.1. Taxonomy (NCBI): domain Eukaryota; kingdom Metazoa; phylum Chordata; class Amphibia; order Anura; family Pipidae; genus Xenopus; species Xenopus borealis. The sequence continues at coordinate 102,237,945 of CM044444.1, forward strand.
TTTTTTTTACCACTAGATTTGGATTTTATAGATAAATAAATTTTTTCAGTTTTTTTGCATTCGCACTTTAATCAATAAACCCTTAACAGATAATTTACAGGAGAACAACCCCTTAAAGCAAAGGAAGTTCAGAAATGTTTAAATTATTATTTTTGGGGGGTTTAACGAAACCCAAGGTTTAAAGTAATTTTATTGCTCTCAGGAACTGAAAATATCAGATTTTATCATTTAGAGCAAATGAAGTTTTTAATATGAAATTTAGGATTAGATATTGGCCATATCTTTCCTTAAGGGCTTGTTTTTTTCTATTTTTGGTCCACAAATTATCTCTTTTTGATGGCATTAATATCGTTTATTTTCTCCCAAATAAAATTTTTATTTGAAAAACATAAGGACACAGGTCAACCGTTAATGTCCCCAAGCTGTAGACATGGGCCGTCCATAATGATACTGTATATATTAGGTATATTGTTTGGAAATACAGGTATGGGATCTGTTATCCAGAATGTTCGGGACCTTTTCCAGATAATGGATCTTTCCATAATTTTGGCTCTTCATACCTTAACTCTACTAGAAAATCATATAAACACGAAATAAAGCCAATAGGCTGGTTTTGCTTCCAATAAGGATTAATTATATCTTAGTTGGGATCAAGTACAAGCTACTGTTTTATTATTACACAGAAAAAGGGAATCGATTATTTGGATAAAAATAAGTCCATGGGAAATTACCTTTACTTAATTCAGAGCTTTCTGGATAAAGGATCACATTTATACAAGTCACATGAATCCTCTGTGACTTATAATATCTTTATAAATTACAGTAGGGGGCACATTATTATCCACTATATATTTCCCAGCTTATATGATTCACACCCATTCACAAGTGCAGCCAAAAAACATGTATAAAAGTTTTGTTTTCTTTATTTTTTACTGCTGTTTATATTTTTGGAGCAAATCTGCTACGGATTGAAATTTGTAAAAACTATTTAGCTGACATCATAATAACTTTATTCCCTACCTCTGATCTCTCAGATTGCAGACAATACTATACCACTCCTCAAACTGTGAAAAAACTGCTGGAGCAAAAGCGCCAACAGAAGAGTGCCCAGGTAAGATAATGTACCCCCTACTGTAAATGATAAGGATATTAGAAGTCACTGGGGGGTGCTGTGACCATATAAAGGCACAAGGCTGCAGGCTGAGTTATACAGGGAACTCTGAGTATCACTCATGTATTATAAGGGATAATGTACCCCCTACTGTAAATGATAAGGATATTATATCTATATATATTACTGTATTCTTAATAATTACTATTTCATTTGCAGGTATGTGCATGTCTTGTGGAATATAATCAGGAAGCAGGTGGGTGCTTGAATGTGACCTCCCCTATACAGACTGACTATGGTGTCTTCTGCCATTATTATTATTAACATTATTAACATATTTCTATAGCGCCAACATATGATCTTGCTTTATACCCCAACCTATAGCGAGTCACAAGGCAATGCAAATCTTTACTTGTCCTAGATGCCGCCTTTGTCCAGCACCCCCCACAAGATGATGAAGACCTCTTGTTCCCAAGGCATGGCGCCCACTACAACTATCCCGTCCTGGAAGACCTGTATCCCTCAGGATCTGGGACCTTGTATGGTCAGGAGAGAAGATATGAAGGAGGAAGAAGGGACATTCCAAGCTGTGACCCAGAGATGAAGGTGAGAGGTTTAGGCATCCTAAAGCCAAACAATATTTCTGAGGGAATTACAGTTTCAAAACTGATGTTATTATCACTGCCATGAAGCAAGGTGGAGCTGCTGTTTTTTTCCTAGACAGGAAAATTTCTTTAATATCAGAACTTATTCTGATATTCTGATATTTTCATTACCCAGGTTTCCTTCTCATCCAGCACCTACGTGGTTCCTTTTTCCCATGATGCCTCCTGGTCTGGACACTCCCAGGCATCCTACCCTGGGGCTGACCCGTTCCTGAGGGTACCGGGGGGGACTGTTGTGCCAGACATGGTGCCACTGGACTTGGAAGATGCCAGAGTGGAGATTCAGAATCTGAGTCCAGATCAATTGCTGATCCGCGATGAGGACGGAGACACGTAAGTCAAATATTGCCTTAAAGGGTAAGCGTTCTCTTCAATTCTCCCCCGAACACATCCTGCAAACCGAGTAACCATAACAACCAATTAGCCGGTAACTGAAGGCAAAGATAAAATTGGTTGCTATGGGTTACTAGACCTGGAGCAGAACTGTTTTGGCATTTCAATGATTATTTTGAATTAAAAGTAAAAAAGTAATCTGCAGAAGCACTTTCCCATATTAGCCATCCAACCCTTTATTTCCATATAAATACTCCACCCAATCTGTCATAGTCCCCGCCCCTTTCTATTTAGACCCACCTCTTTTTTTTATAACATTCCTCTTTTTTTACCGTGTGTTTCCCATGATTCATGAGGCAGAATGGGGATCATGGATATAAAATGAATGAAGAATTGGTGTATCTCACCCTCTCAACCCCCCTCTGACTTTATCTATAGGATTCTGCACCTGTATGTGGCACGGGGGCTGCGCAGTCGGTCCTATGCGGTGGCTGAGTGCTACCTACAGTACGGCCAGTTGGACACCAGGGAGCATAATGGGAAGGTAAGTGCCTCTCTATTAGAGTTTTTGGTTACCAAAGCACGGACACTTAATTTCAGAGGGAGATTCTGCCATTCTGCCATTCAGCCAATAATCAGGGTTTATGTTGCCCTTTAAAGGATAAGTAAAGCTTTAAAATAAGTGAGTGTAAAATTGATGAGGGGGCTATTCTAAGCACTTCTGCAATGTACATTCATTATTTATTTTGTTTTAATTCCAAGATATTAAGGGATACATGTACTGTTAATAGGAATGAATTTTGTTCCAACAGCGCCACCTACTGGTCAGTTTCCTTTAAACTGCAGAATTTTCATTTATTGCCCAAAACAAATACCCATAGAAGTTTTTAGAAGGTATTTGTCCATATCTCAGGACCACACCTGGTAAAACCTCAGCAACACCCTTACTCACCCGGCCATGCAAACTTATAAAACAATTACACTCATATTGCACCCGCATGCGCTGTAAATCCAAGAGACTTCCTACAAATTAGTTTGGGTTGCAGGCTCTGCACCCATGTAATGATCAAAATATTGGTACAATTGCTCCATTTACTAATATAGGTGCTACATTTCACCATTGCAATTGCTACTAGCAACCACTCAGCAATCAGTTTTGGCCTCAAGGAGGCCCCCTGTACCTCCTAGGTCCCCCTGCAGCCACAGGGTCTGCTTCCTTTGTAGTTATGCCCCTGGGGTAACTATAGAGGGAGTAGAACCTGTGTGAGGTCCTAGTAGAATAGGGGATTCGGAAAGGACAGTCAAGAAAGTGGGCACCTTGGTTCCCCGTAGGTGATTTTGTGTTTTGCAGTTTGGGGACCCCCTATTGCAAGGGATCCTGTCATGGGAAAAACATTTTTTCAAAATGCATCAGTTAATAGTGCTTTTCCAGAAGAATTCTGTATTGAAATCCATTTCTCAAAAGAGCAAACAGATTTTTTTAGATTTCATTTTGAAATCTGACATGGGGCTAGACATATTGTCAATTTCCCAGCTGCCCCAAGTCATGTGACTTGTGCTCTGATAAACTTCAATCACTCTTTACTGCTGTACTGCAAGTTGGAGTGATATCACCCCCTCCCTTTCCCCCACCCAGCAGCCTAACAACAGAACAATGGGAAGGTAACCAGATAACAGCTCCCTAACACAAGATAACAGCTGCCTGGTAGATCTAAGAACAGCACTCAATAGTAAAACCCATGTCCCACTGCGTACTATTCAGTTACATTGAGAAGGAAAAACAACAGCCTGCCAGAAATCAGTTCCCTCCTAAAGTGCTGGCACAAGTCACATCACCAGGGGCAGCTGGGAAATTGACAAAATGGCTAGCCCCATGTCAGATTTCAAAACTGAATATAGAAAAATCTGTTTGCTCTTTTGAGAAACGGATTTCAGTGGAGAAGTCTACTGGAGCAGCACTATTGACGGATGCATTTTTTAAAAAAAACATGTTTTCCCATGACAGTTTCCCTTTAATATTAATGCTCACAATGATTGTGTGACATAGATCTGTGATTGCAACGCAACAGAGTTGATGGAAGACATTGCAATGAAAGGGTTAAAGATCTCGCTGACAGAAGGGTTAAGGAACTGGGTTCCATGACGCGGAGAGGTTACAGTTAAATCAGATTCTGTTCCTTCCTCTCTGAGCTGCCGTGCGTGGAAACTGTCAGGCTTCCTCTTATCACTGATTGGCGACGGCCCCAGCCCATGACACTTTCCCTTGTGGCCCTTACAGTGGCTCTGGGCCCGGCAACAGAGAGTATCCACAGTAAAAGGGAAAGTGAGCCCTACTGAACAGTTCATACTAAAATCTGAAAGTGAACTTCCCCTTTAAAGGAATCTGTATGATAATCCTTATAGCAAAGGAGGCTGTGATATGCCCACAGGTTGTATAGAGCTACCATTCTCGGCATAGACAGTGGCTGCTGGAGCATGCTGGGAGTTGTAATATAACAACTGTCCAATCAGATTTCAAGTCTTATCCTTAAATAAAGGGGAAGTAGATACATCAGTGTTATCAGTATGGCAGCACCCTGTAAACAAATGATTTCATTCATACACTGATTAGTGATATAATTCTTAATTTCCCAGTCTCCACTCCTAGTGGCTGCAGCAGCCAATCAGCCGGAGATCGTGTACGACTTGATCACGCTCGGCGCCGACGTGAACGCCTCAGATTGGAAGGGCCAGACTGTTCTACATGTGGCTGCCACGTATGGATTCTCTGATGTACTGAGGGTGAGTGTGCTGCTGGGGGGTCTTGTAGCCTGCTGGGAGCTGTAGTTCATCAACAGATGGAGGGCCACAAGTTATAGACAGTGAGGCCACCTCTACAGTATATAATACACTTGATAACCCCCCATCTCTTTATTTTTAATTGCATACAGTAGGGGGCAGCACATGAATAGAAGATGAGAATCCCTCAACCATTAATAATGTTGACCAGGGTCAACTCTCCTCAAGCCTGCCCAGCCATGCAGACATTACTGTTATACCCATGCCCAACCCACTTATCTCTGACATCACTTGAGAGCCAACAGCAGTATAGAGATGAAATGCTGGGGACACATGTTGAAGGAGGTCTTCAGAAAGTTATACTAATGTCACTGGTGAGGTGGGTCCTGGGCTTGAAAACAACCCAAAAAGTAGATTGTCAGCACAAACCTGTCCAACCCATAGGACGATTGAGGCTGGGAAGAACTTCACCTCTCACTGTTCTTCTCTCACATGAATGTTCTTCTCTGGCCCCAGGTTCTTGTCTCTCTCCGGCAGCAGCAAAACTTTGATGTGGATGCCAGAAACTATGATGGTAAGGAAGAAGGAGAATGTATGGGTTCTTTTCAATAGTCATTGGGCCACAGATGCCATCAGTATCAGATGTTGAAGTGATAAGACGTTGGCCCAATAGTACCTGGCAATAATGACCTTATGGGCTTTCCCACCAGGCCTGACTCCCCTACATTGTGCAGTAATCAGCCTGAATTCTGCCTATAATAGTAAAAGGCTTCAGCCAACCCAGGAGAACCAACAACGGGAGAGGGATAGTATGACCTGTGTGCAACTCCTGCTGCAGCTTGGAGCCAGTTGTGCCAGTCAGGTGAGTCCAGTGATAGCCACCAGCAACAGGGGCAAACTATCCTTCTTTCTAGTGGTAGTTGTTCTGCATGGTTTCATTTGTGGTTGGAAGTAAAGCTCGTATCCTTCACACAGGACATCAAGAGCAACAAGACAGTTCTCCATCTAGCAGTGCAAGCTGGGAACATTCCCCTGGTCAAGTTTCTCCTGAATTTGCCCCACACTGACCTATCAGTCCTCATCAACCTGAAGGTGAGGTTGACCAGTGTCCATTATGCCATTTTACCCATGCAAGTTTCTCTACCACCAGTCTTCTTTTCTGTCCTTGTCTACATCACCTTGGTGTTCTCCTCCAGTTTAGCTGCAGGACAGGCTTCCATGTGGTTGTAGCACCCCCACACCCATCTCTTTAAATGGTGGAACAATGCCTTTGGAAATGGGTGTTGTTCAGGGAAGTTTCTCTCTCTTAAAAGCCACAAGCGGGGGAGGATTAATCTTATGGAACCAATGCTGGGGTCTAGGTTGTCTCTCCCCTTTGAAAGCTAATGGCAGGGGAGGACTAAGCCCTATGATTGAAACCAATGCCCAGGTCGGGAGACCTTTATTAATGCTCTTATACTGTGAGGCTTTAGCATGTGATATTATGACCAGAGGTAAATAGTTAGGGACTGCCATATGGGTTTTACCTTGATGTGGTGTGGTGGCTTATCAATATTATGATCATAATTTTGTAAATAAAAACTCCTTTCTTTGTAAATACATGCATCCGCATAGATTACTTATATGATCGGGGACCAGGGAATGTGCATTGATCAATTTCTCTTCTTTTTTTCCTTCATATTAGGCTCATGGAAACACAGCTCTCCATATGGCAGCTGCTCTACCTCCTCACCGGTCTTCTGAGTACCTGATTCAGCTGCTCCTTTCCTCGGGTGGAGATCCAAGCATGCGTAACCTGGAGAACGAACAGCCTGCCCACCTGGTTCCACCTGGGGAGCTCTCTGACCAGGTAATTTCCTCTTAGGTGGACTTAGAAGCAAATCTAGTACTTCTACCTGATCATTGAATGAACTCATGAATCTCTTCTAGTGTCATGGACCTCCTCCAGTGTCATGGACCTCCTGTAGTGACATGGAGCTCCTCTAGTGTCATGGACCTCCTATAGTGACATGGAGCTCCTCTAGTGTCATGGACCTCCTGTAGTGACATGGACCTCCTGTAGTGACATGGAGCTCCTCTAGTGTCATGGACCTCCTGTAGTGACATGGAGCTCCTCTAGTGTCATGGACCTCCTGTAGTGACATGGAGCTCGTTTAGTGTCATGGACCTCCTGTAGTGATAAGGAGCTTCTCTAGTGTCATGGACCTCCTGTAGTGACATGGAGCTCCTCTAGTGTCATGGACATCCTCTAGTGTCCCAGCTGAGCCATTTTACCTGTTTTTCCCCCAGATAAAGCTCCTGCTGAAGAGACGCCGCATGACATCATCAACGCGCCACCAGTCATCTTCCTCCTTATAGGAACCGCCAATACAACAACCACTTATCTAGTCCCAACATTGAGACCTTTCCACTCACAGAAGGAGCCTGTTTCTCTGTGGTTTGAACACATGGCCAATGTAGGTAGATCCAGACAGGTTCTGCTGAAGAATCTGTCCACTTCTATTTTTCCATTATCGCCTGGTTTCTGTGAAACTGCCATCAATTACTTATAGTGAACAAACTGTCATTTCTGCATACCGCTCAACTGTCCCATTTTTTTAGGGACTATTCTTATTCGAAAACCCCTCAGGGGCGGGACTTACTAGCAAAAGGCTATGGTCCTAATTGTAGGCGTGGCTAACTGGTAGAGCCAGATTATATAGAAACAAGGTCTATTGGTGAATATAAAACACACGACGCTGGTTCTTTTGATAGACAATCAGTTTAGCAAATTCTACTTAGATTTCAAATCGAACAAAAACATTTTTAAGATTTACATTCTCAATTTAAAATTTTAAGGTGTGTGCCTTTATTTATTTTTTTGGCAACGTGAATTACATTGTAATTCGTGGTAGTTTTTTTTTTCAGTTTTAAAAATCCCCTACAATTACATTTTGGAGGCAGAAAAGGTCAGTTTCCCTTCCAGATAAGACTCCTTTATTTGCCAGTTACCTTCCATTACTTTTTGTTAAAGGAAAACACATACAATCTTTATGCCTTTAAGTTAGCTTTTCGTATTAGTATGGACAATTCTGAGCAACTTTTCGGATGGTCTTCATTATTTATTTTAATTTTTTTTTTAATTATTCACCTTCTTCTGACTTTTTCCAGCTTTCAAATGGGGGTCACTGACCCCATCTAAAAAACAAACACTCTGTAAGGCTACAAATGTATTGTTATTGTTACTTTTATAGTCCTCATCTTTCTATTCAGTCCCTCTCCTATTCATATTCCAGTCTCTTATTCAAATCAATGTATGGTTACTAGGGTAATAAGGACCCTAGCAACCAGATGGCTGAAACTGCAAACTGCAGAGCTGCCGAACAAGAAGCTAAATAACCCAAAAAACACAAATAATAAAAAATGAAAACCAATTGAAAATTGTCTCAGAATATCCCTGTCTATATCATACAAACAGTAAATTTAAAGGTGAACAACTCCTTTATTAGGCTGTCAATGCTGCACCTTCTATACAGCACAGGAGTCTATTTAATTGGGATTTTTACTAAATTTAGATTTTTTTTTAAATTTTGCTGCTCCCTTTTGAGGCAGCCTGTTACATGTGGGAGTCTTTATCTTCCGTGATATTTAATTTTATTAATATTATTTGGGAGGGGGGGTTCTGTACATGCCCATAACTTTATGCTGTGGGTATTACACAATGTAAATGATAAGGAATACGATTTCTAATGAGCAGAGAGACATTTACACCCCCCCTGCACTAGACTAAATGTCATAGTTCCACTTCCTCTTCTCTCTTCCCTTTCATTGCTGCGACTCGCTGCCCCCACCAAAACCTTTCTACTTTTCACCAGAATGTGACGTTTTTCCCCCCCACGGCGTGTGATGATCCCCTTCTGATATTGCCTTATATGTGTGGGATTCTTTTTTGTTCTATAAAACATCTGATAGCAATTTTATACCAATATTTTTTCACCAATAAGGGTGGGACAAAATGACTTCATTAGATCCTTTAAAAAGGGGTGGGTCGCCTATTTAAAGGGATACTGTCATGGGAAAAAAAAAATTCGAAACACATCAGTTAATAGTGCTGCTCCAGCAGAATTCTGCACTGAAATCCATTTCTCAAAAGAGCAAACAGTTTTTTACATTTAATTTTGAAATCTGACATGGGGCTAGACATTTTGTCATTTTCCCAGCTGCCCCCAGTCATGTGACTTGTGCTCTGATAAACTTCATTCACTTTTTACTGCTGTACTGCAAGTTGTAGTGATATCACCCCCTCCCTTTCCCCCACCCAGCAGCCTAACAACAGAACAATGGGAAGGTAACCAGATAACAGCTCCCTAACACAAGATAACAGCTGTCTGGTAGATCTAAGAACAACACTCAACAGTAAAAACCCATGTCCCACTGTGACTCCTCCGGCTACACTGAGAAGGAAAAACAACAGCCTGCCATAAAGCAGTTCCCTCCTAAAGTGCTGGCACAAGTCACTTGACTAGGGGCAGCTTGGAAACTGACAATATGTCTGAATATAAAAAAATCTGTTTGCTCTTTTGAGAAATGGATTTCAGTACAGAAGTCTACTGGAGCCGCTCTATTAACTGATGTGTTTTGAAGAAAAAAAAACATGTTTTCCCATGGCAGTTTCCCTCTAAGTTATCTTTTAGTAACTTCTAGAATTGCTGATTCTAAACAACTTTTCAGTTGGTCTTCATTATTTTTAAATTTTGTTAATAGTTTTTGAATTATATGCCTTCTTCTTCAAACTCTTTGCAGCTTTCAAATGGGGGTCACTGACCCCATCTAAAAAAAACAAACCCTCTGTAAGGTTATATATTTAGGGGGTTATTTATCAAAATCCGAAAATTTCTCTGAATCTGAACACTATGCCAACCAAATCCATATGTTTATCAATATATTTTCCCAAAAATTTCACGTGCAGGGGACTCAAAGGTGAACAACCCCTTTAAGAGCTTATTATAAGCAGGAACTAATAATGTTGGGCAGGTGCAACTATAGGTTCTGGCAAGAAGCATTAATTTATCAGCTTTTTCCCACTGATACTTATATTGGAGGGTTTATATGACCCATTAAATGATACTGCAGTATCTGTGGCCCCAACGTAGATTTGGCATGCTGTGGGCGCCTTCCAATAGAATCAGACTCCTTCCAAGTCAGGGATTGGTCCCTGGGACACTTGGGTCAAGTTGTGTCTATGACACAGTAAGTAGGACCGTGTAATTCAGAACCCTACTATTCCTTCTTATCATTTCTGTGAAATGATCTCCTTATAATACGCAAGAGCTATGACTTACTGGTCACTGGGTGCTTAATGATGTCATAGGTTATAACTTGTGATGTCACTTGTGTCACGTGACTCTTTGAAGCACACGTATTATAAGAAATAATCTGCCCCGGTTTTAAAATAGGAGGACATTAGTGGTCAGCAGTGATGGGTGAATCTATCCAGTTTCGCAGAAAAATTAGCGAAATTCATGAAAAAAAATGTACGCCACCTAATTATCGCAGGTGAATTTTCGCTGGAGTTTCGCAAATCGTGGGAATTCACCGCAAATTCGCGCCTAGCGAATAAATTCGCCCATCACTAGTGGTCAGTGGTCAGATCCATGACCTTCTCATATCCTTATATATTACAGTTGGGGCGCATTATTCTATAGACCATATTGGTCTGACTTATAACAGGCAGTATTGCCCCTCTATTGACCTAAATGATCTTTGTCTGGAACCACAGGTTCACTCGCAGTCGGTAATGCACCCCTGGGGTACAGAACTTGACCCATTCAGGTCAACGGAGGGGCAATTACAAAGAATTCAATAATAATTCATGCAGTTTCGAAATAAGAGTCAAGTTAGAATGTTATGAACCATGTTATCATGAATGTGATTGATACCGTGCATCAGATTTGTTTCACAGGAGGACAATTTGTGTTTTGAAAGTAGAATTTCTGTTATTTTGGTTATTCTATTTATTACAGCATTTTATTTAAATGTAGAGGGTGAAGTCTCATTGTTGGGAATATTGTGTTGTTTCTTGTAATGGTCAGTTCTTCTATTTAATAGGAAATGGTTTGATGCTCAGGCCAATAACCCAATAAAGATTCTTTATATAGTCATGTCCCTGTTCATTTGTTTTCATCATGTGACATGGGGTAACAGTCACCCTGCTATAGTTCCAGGGTACAAATAAACACTCACCCCAAATCTCCCCCTAACTGACCTTCAGACTGGGCCCCCTTAGCTCATAACAAGGTTACAGATATATAGAAACATTGGGGTGTCACTATAGTTCCAGGGGTACCCAGGGTACAAATAAGCACTCACCCCAAATCTCCCCCTAACTGACCTTCAGACTGGGCCCCTTAAAAAGTATATATATATATATATATATATATATATATATATTATATATATATTCACTGTAACTGGAGCTCAGTATACAGGGGTAACACCTTTAGAATTATGAATTTTAAATGTGTTTTACATTGTATTGATTTTATAAGTGAACCACTTTCAATTGCAGTTTTTCTAGGCTACTTGTGTGTTACACTGCCATAGACATTAACACGTAATATTCTGGGGGGGGGGGGAATTAATAATTGTTGTCAAGTTTCAATTATTAAAAATATCCAGAAGGGGATTTAAAGGAACTGTATATAGTGGTGCTGCTGGGATCTGCTTGTACAGGTATGGGACCGGTTATCCAGAATGCTCAGGACCAGTGGTTTTCTGGATAATAGATATTTCTGTAATTTGGATCTAGACTATCTAGACTAGTCTACTAGAAAATCATATAAACATGAAATAAACCCAATAGGCTGGTTTTGCTCCCAATAAGGATTAATTATATCTTAGTTGGGATCAAGTACAAGATATTGTTTTATCATATCTCCCAACTGTCCCATTTTTAGAGGGACAGTCCCTCTAAACAGCCACAGCAGAAGATAAGATACTTTTGTAAAAACGTCTAGATAAGCAAATAAGTAATTGTAACAATATAAGATAACAGATCCCTTGGGAAACGTTAGACTCGCAGCTTAAAGGGCAATTCACTTTCATTAGCAAAACTGTAATAACTGAAAAACCACAGAAACATGTTCAAACTTCCATAACTAGTGATGGGCGAATTTATTCGCCAGGGGCGAATTCGCGGCGAATTCCCGCGATTCGCCGCTGGCGAATAAATTCGCGAAACGACACGAAAAATTCGCCACCAAAAATTCGCCGCGTCAAAACGAGTCGCGCGTCGTTTTTGACGCGACGCGCCGAAAACGACGCGACGCGCGTCAGAAACGACACGATGCGTCGGAATCGACGCGACGCGCGTCAAAAATGACGCGACGCGCGTCAAAAACGACGCGCGACTCGTTTCGCCAAATGGCGAAAAATTCGCGAATTTTTCGGCGAAGCGAAACGCGGCCGTTTCGCCCATCACTATCCATAACCTGCCAAATTTTGTAAAATGAACATGGTAATTAGGGGGTGTGGTCACAAAAATGGGCGTGGTCAAACCCATTTCATAAGTACAGCAACTTTTTTGTCTTTCTTTTTATTTCCAAAATGTATTAAACAGAAAAAGGACATTTTTAAAAATGTGGATTATTAGGATAAAATAGAGTCTATGGGAGACGGCTTTCCCTTAATTCTGAGCTTTCTGGATAATGGGATTTCTGATAACGTATTCCATACCTGTAGATCTCTCTCTGCATAGCTTTAAAGTATTTCTTAGGCAAACTCACGGGCTTTGTCCCTTTAACATGAGTCTTATTTAGTAAACTAGTGGGTTAGACAGTTTTATGGAAGGTTTAAATCACTTTCACTGTCCAGTTCTGCTCCAAATTCTGGTCACAATTTTATATCGAGAGGCTGATCCGGATGAGTAGGATGTCAAGCAGTAATTTCTACGAAGTGGAAAGGGTCTCCAGGTCTCAGATACAATCAGTAGTGATGGGCGAATTTATTCGGCAGGCGCGAATTCACGGCGAAACGCCAGCGAAAATTCGTTGGCAGCAAAAAGAACGAGACGCGCGTTAAAAAAAAAAAAGCAGACGTGCCGAAAATTAATTTCACTGGAAATTCGCAAATTTTTCTGTGAAACGGGATAGATTCACCCATCACTAACAATCAGCCCTGTAACATAATAATATCTGTATATCATTGTATTTTCCTCAGGAATGAGAAGCTGTATTTGTTTTTTTATAACATTCTTATTTCACACGCAGCAACTTAATTTTTTTATTATCCAAAACCTGTAAAACCGTGCAGAACAGAAGCCACTATTGTGCCCTTTTCCTTTTAATTGCGTCTTTGTTAATTAAAAGCTTATTCATCCTTCTTTTGAAACATTATACAGAAGTATTGTTCATGTAGGTTAATTTGCATATTATGCAAATATCTATCTATTGTCCTTAACTTCCACTAAAGGAAAGTCTGTGTGTCGTTCACATGCCTTTATGTATCATTTGCTTCTATCGTTCGTGTTTCTAGTTATAGGATCTTTGTATAACGATGGTTTCTTTTTAGCATGACTACAGGATTTATAATCAGAAATAAAGTTGCCGAAAGTGATTTCAGAAATTTCTAAGCCTAAATATCATAAGGGAGGTGTAAGTCCCCAAATAAGTAGGGGAGATCATTTGTTCTTTATAGCTCAGTGATGTTACTGATTGCGTCTGAGACCTGGAGACCTTTCGCTCTACTCACCAATTACTTCTCAGCATCCCACTGACTGAGGACCAGGAGGGTCAGCAAGGTGAGACCCTTCTCTCATGTGACGCTTTACTGAATGAGGCAAAAAGCTGTCCTCTGATAATGTTATAAACTTTAATGCAGATAAAATAGAAAGGGGGCATTTTTAGATGATCTGTCTTCTTCTCCCCCCTTGTCAGTGCCAGAGAGGTGGAAGGATGAGGTAACTAGCCATAAGCCCACCAGTAGTCACCATGCTGGCATTTCTTGATATTAAAGAAAATTCTTTGGGGGTAATGTACTAGTAGGCGCAACGTTTAATATAGATCTGGTAACCCCTAGCATATAAATACATGTTGGGATGCATAATTAAAGGGAAAATGTTACCCACCCCCATGAAAAAAGAATTCACAGGATTGCAAACAATACACTTATACTAGGTGCCCCCGCCCCCCATACGGAGTCTCATATATGTCAGACAAGGGAGCCTCAGTCTCATCATAGATTCTTAATCTCCCTGGATCCTGGTATTCTGCCCATGACGTCTCCCTTCCCTGATTGTCCTGTGAAAATAAAAAGAGCTTGTTAAGATTTGATGTGCCTCAAGTTGGAAATCTTGCAGAGGTCTTAGGCACTCACCATTTCTCTGTTATGCCACCTGACTCTAGAGGATTGTGGGTATTCTTCTCCTACTTCCGCATACTCATGGCCTTCAGAAGTAGCATACCAGTCCTCATATCCGCCCTCTGAAACAACAGACTGCTTATACCCACTTTTTGAGTTCAACTTTTGCTTAGGCCTCCATTCAGCTCATAACAATGTTGCAAATAAAAACCTTATTACTACACAGTTATCACAGTAGGGTCTCCAAAATGGCAAATCCCATTGCTTTTAAGGCTCAGCCCCATCATGCTCTGCTTTGGGCCTTGTGTAGGGGAGCTATAATAAACATAGTGGTAGCAAGCAATGTTGGCCAGCAAGAGATTATCTTGTTTCATGAGGTTATAGATTCACAGAAGGAATGTGCAAAGTTTTGCCTTGATAAAAGACAGATATAGGTGGCCCTACACCCATAAACCAGTCCTGGTATCTGATTGATTGGCCTACACGGGGGGGGGGGGGTTAGCATCTTGATTTATAAATATCTTCTAATGCCTTATTCACCAGTATATCTTTCTAGAAGTCACCTGGACACCACTTGAGTTTAGAAGAAGTAGACGTCATCTTGCATCTACTTTTATCACCAGAAATATAGGCAAAGGGAACTTTGACTTCTTGTTGTAGGCCATCTCCCTACATTCAACAATGATATCATTCAAGGTGCTTTCATTTTTTTCCATTTTTGTGCTTTCATTTTTTGCCCTTTAATATTTATAAAAAAATGAAAGCACAAAAATTGAAAAAATTAAAGCACTTTGAATGATAGGGAGATGGCCTACAATATTGTTGGCTGACACTTTCCATTCCATTCACTCTCCATTTATTTTTGGTTCTTCCATTCCATTCCTGGGACCGGCTCAATATAATGCAAAGCAAGTGGTGTGCTGAAGGTTGATTTTGCATGTACATTTGTGATACTGGGACTTTTATTTCTCCATGGTGTAGTAAGGAAGTATTAAGGATTTCTAGCTCAACAACTGCAGACCGTGCTTGACCACAAGTCCCAACTCTGATTAACATACGTCCATTAATAGTATTCTTAAAAGGCAAGAACCTCAACATTCAGGATTAACTCACCTTCCCAACCTTGGATGCCTGGTTCTCCTCTCTCTGGAACCTCGTAATGAGGGGAGAGCGAGGGTCTGTAATCTCGAACAGGGTAGTAATATATTCCAGATTCTGAGGTGCTGTCCTGGGAGGGAGAGATGCAGATGGTCAACTTGTCAAAATCCAACAGCTTTAATCAAAAAGATGATCTTGCACCTCGTACATCTTACTTGGTAAAGACTAGAACCTGTCTCCGAACCACTGTCAATCAAAAGAGTCTTCTTCGCATGGGTGTTGATGAGCTCACCATCTCCGTATTCATTAAGTGTGCGTTCTTGGCCACTGATACAATGCAACAATGAGAAAAATTGAAGGATGTAAGAGGCAGCAGTGGGGTACCCGCAATAGGTTGGAAAAAGAGGGAGCAATCATGGATAAAATCATAAGAAGCTTGGCAGTGGAAGGCACCAGAGCATTAAGTAGGAAGAGAGAATATTGGCCCAGTTTAGTGAGAAAATGAAAGTTGGAAATCAGGACCAGGAAGTTGGGTCAGAACCAACAGTGCCAGAAAGATGGGATAAAATGGAGCTTTCCTGTTCACTTTAGTCCTCACCTCTCATCTTTTTTCACATCTTCTCCTGTGAGAGACATAGAAAGTTTGTTAATACTTCAGAACATTTTTGTCTACACCTTAGTTTTTACCCACAGCATCTTGGAACTTGCGTATAAATAAGTCAGCATTTACCTCCTTGGGACTTTTCTCTGCTTCTTTTCACCAGGCAGCCAATAAAAGCCACATTTGATATAAGAAGGAGGGCACCACCGACACACACAGCAGCCAATATGTAGGGTGGCCACTCAAGGGATTCTGGGTAAGGAAGTACGAGCAACAGGTTATTTATTACTAACCAGTGATTCATTCTAGGAATGAAGAGATGTTCACCTTATCACAAATGCAACTGTAATAATTAATGTATTTAATTTTACTGAGATGAAGTAGGATCTATGGTAGGTTGACCAGTAATATCAGTATGAATGACAAAGGCAAAAATCTTGATATTTTTTTTCCAATACTGATTATTTTTCTCCATCTAGTATGAGGGAGGTCCTAAAAGAATTTGGAATTATTTCTAATATTGTCTCTATTAGGAATATGTAAATTTACATGAATCCTCCAACCTGGAATACGAAAAATTACATGTGAAGCCAAACTGTCTAACTGATGCCTGGAGCTCACAAGCCTTGATGGGACTCATTATTGGTGTGAAATAGAAGTGACCACCCTATGAACCTTCACCTTTTGTTAAAGTAGACTTCCCAACACCTTCAGACAAACTTCAATCGTCAACAGGTTCAACAACTGGTCAAGGACCAGACTTTGTGAAACATTGACACAAATTTACAGTTACCATCTTGCCAGCACCATCATGGTCACCATCTTGCCCTAATGTCTCCACCTTGTCCTAGTATCTCCATCTTTCCATACTATTGCTATCCTGTGCTACTGCCATCTTTTTGTACAACCTTCCATACCATTTGTGCCTTTCCCCAGTTGTCACTGTTTTGACTGTGACCATTTGCCATACTACAGCCATCTTTCCTTGCTGGTGCCATCTTCTTCTGCTGTCCCTCACACTTTCTACTTACAATTACTGCAGTTATGTATGGGGTCCGGGTCAGTTGCCTATTAATTCTCATTCTCTATTCCCCCCAACACCAACACATCATACTCATATCTCACCTGACACGGGGACACGGGTGGGCTGCTGTGTAGGCACCGGAAGCAACGTCGTCTCTAAGAAGAAGAAGAAGAAGAAAAGATCAGATCTCTGCTCATCCATTACTCCTGCTCATCCATTACTCCTGCTCATCCATTACTCCTGCTCATAATAAAGATGTTTACCATTGCTCTGGATCATTCAGCATATACTTGAATCATACACAATCCATACAATTGATGACTATTACCAAATCTAAGACACTGAAGGAAATGACTGCCTTTACCCAATTCCATTAACCCTTTACCCCCAGTTTATGACAGATTAAACTGTAAAAAGAAGCAATTAGTTTGGAGAAGGCGAATAAACTAGTAAGGGTGGTATAGTCGTTTTGTGTCTGAACACATATTTCTTAAAATATGTCTTAATGGAACAGTAGCATCAAAAAATGTAATTGTTTTAAAGTAATACAATATAATGCAGTGTTGCCCTGCACTGGTAAAACTGCAGTGTTTGCTTCAGAAGCACTACTATTGTTTCTATAAACAAGCTGCTGTGTAGCCATGGGGGCAGTCATTCAAGCACAGGATACACAGTAGATAACAGATAAGTACTACTATTGTTTCTATAAACAAGCTGCTGTGTAGCCATGGGGGCAGCCATTCAAGCACAGGATACACAGTAGATAACAGATAAGTACTACTATAGTTTATATAAACAAGCTGCTGTGTAGCCATGGGGGCAGCCATTCAAAGGAGAAAAGGCTCAAGTTACACAGCAGAAAGCAGATAAGCTCTGTACAACATAATGTTATCTGTTATCCATTACTTATCCTGTGCCATTTAGCCATTTTTCAATTTACGCCATTGCTACTCAGAAGCTTGTTTATATGAACTATAGTAGTGTTTCTGAAGCAAACAGATCCGTTTTAACAGTGCAGGGCAACAGTACATGATATTTTCTTTACTTTAAAATACTTTAATTTTTTTGGTGTTACTGTTCCTTTAAATTTCAATGTATTCTACTTTAAGTACAGAAAGTATAAAGATATGAATATATACAAATTTAAGGTGGCATAAAGCATGTGAATGTTTCTACATCAGGTAATTTTGTTTTTTAATCCAAAAAAAGTAAAGAAAAAAAAAACTGAAAATTAGAGCTACAGGTATGGGACCTGTTATTCAGAATGCTTTCCAGATAACAAATCTTTCTGTATTTTGGATATTCGTCATTTGTCTACTAGAAACATTAAATAAACCCAATAGGCTGCTTTTGCTTTCATTAAAGATCAATATCTTAGTTGGGATCAAGTACAAGCTACTGTTTTATTATTACACAGAAAAAGGAAATCATTTAAAAAAATGTTGACTATTCAGATAAATTGAGACAGCATTTCTGTAATTCAGAGATTTCTGGATAACGGGTTTCCGGATAATGGATACCATACCTATACAAAAGTTTTACGTATTTGGAAATTGGATTCTGTCAGATTTGTCATGATTTTTATGGTGTAGTTTTTATTTTTAAATGACACTGTTTACAGTACATATAATTTACTTTACAATATAAAATGTCATTCCTGAACCAGCAAGTGTATTAAGTTGTAGTATTGGTGTGTAGGTGCATCTCAGGTCATTTTGCCTGGTCATGTGCTTTCAGAAAGAGCCAGCACTTCACAATGGAACTGCTTTCTGGCAGGCTGTTGTTTCTCCTACTCAATGTAACTGAATGTGTCTTAATGGGACCTGGATTTTACTATTGAGTGTTGTTTCAGCTTGTCAATAGCAGCAATGATCCAGGACTTGAAACTTGTCACAGGGGGTCACCATCTTGGAAAGTGTCTGTGACACTCACATGCTCAGTGGGCTCTGAGCAGCTGTTGAGAAGCTAAGCTTAGGGGTCGTCACTAATTATCCAGCAGCAGCAGCAGAAAATGAGCTTCCCTGGCTGTAATATAAGCTGATGCTACAGGTTTGCTGATGATTAAATTGTGATGTTTCTAATGATGTGTATTAATGACTAATCAGCCTTATATTGTGACTATATTTCTATGACACTATCAGGTGTATATTGTGAGTGGGTCCCTAAGCTCAGTAAGTGACAGCAGCACAGAGCATGTGAATCAGTGAATCAGTAGAAAAGAAGATGGGGAGCTACTGGGGCATCTACTGGGACTGAGACACAGATCTTTACTGCTAAACACAAGCACAAAACATCATGTACAACATTTATACTCACTTCTTTACTTAGGCTTTACTTCTCATTTAAAGCGCACCAATCACAGCCAAAATCAAACACATATTAACAACGTGACCAGTACAACCTAAACATGTTTAATCAGACTACATGTACAGTTTTTTGAAAAAAACACAGCAGTTTTTAAACTGACTGCAACATGCAAATGAGTTCACGAGCATGCTCAGATTGTAGCACATTCTACCCAGAATGCCTAGCTTTAGTAAACTTTAGAAGTATCAAGAGAAGTTTGGCAGATTTCAAAATAGCTTAGCAGGTTTATTAGGCAAGCAAGGAATTTCAACTGAGCATGTGCGAGATTTCAGAGCTACAGTTGACTGTGAAGATATAGGTAGGAGGAGTCAGTGAAGATATAGGTAGGAGGGGTCAGTGAAGATATAGGTAGGAGGAGTCGGTGAAGATATAGGTAGGAGGGGTCAGTGAAGATATAGGTAGGAGGAGTTAGTGAAGATATAGGTAGGAGGAGTCAGTGAAGATATAGGTAGGAGGAGTCAGTGAAATCCAAGATGTCTGCCTCAGCTAGAACTGCAGTGGAGATAGGGGAGATTTTGCAGAAGGTATAGTCAGCTGATCATTTACATTATACAAACAATTCTAACTGTTTTAGATTTCTTGAACTTTCACATATTGTATTTACTTAGTAAATCATTTTAGGTATGATTGGTGCCCTTTAAGGGGAGAGGCTGTGAAGCTTAATAATGGATTATTAAACATTAATTAAATACCTTTAGTGGTAACACTAACCACCGCCCCCTGGTCTGCGTAGTCGCTTTCCCCCAAGGCGTTGATCGCATTGACTGAGAAGTTGTAGGCGGTGCTGCCTTTCAGGCCGGTGATGGTGAACACGGTGTCCTGGGGAGGGAATACGTCCACGTACATGTGGCTGTCGGTTTCGGGCCAGCGGTACCTGAAGCAGAACCACTTCTCATCATTTCCTTTCTCTACTTTCATTGCTCTTTACTTACTTTGTATATGTCCAATGAATGGTTTGATATCACAGTTTCAGACTTGCGTAATCTTCCATTGTTTATTAGCTATCTTACCTCTGCTGGGGTCACACTCCCTTTACAAGAATCCCTCCAGGACTTATAGATAAGAAGGATGAGCTTAATATTATTAGTGGTTTGGGAAGATGCAATTTTTCTTGCATGTTCTTCTAACATTAGTCAGTTTGAAGCTCCTTCACTTTCTTTAGAAATCCAGATATTCCTAATTAACTGGTTTCATTTATTTATTTATTTATTTTATTATCTCACCTGACTCGAAATTTTTGCTCTGCTCCGCCATCAAATCCGGCACTCCATTGTAGCGTCACTGAGTTATGAGTGAAACCAATGACTTTCAGACCTGAAGGAGGGTCAGGACGGCCTGGATGATGGAGAAACAAGAATGATCCAATGAAAAAGCAGGGATAATTGTAGTAACCCCCCCTCCAAAATAGGGGTGACTCTTTGTTATGTATGTGGCCTAATCGACCCCCCATTTTTCTGCTAGATCAGTTGAAAACTTAGGGTGCAAATGTAGAGCCTAAACTGAAGGACACATTTAAGAAGAAGACAATACTCGTGACTTGTATCAAAGACAAATGTTGTTTCACCATCGGACCAGACATTGGCCAAATCTTCGTTATATTGACTTTTCTTACTGGTGCTGACGAGCTGAATGGAGAAACTGTCAACCCCCAGGGTGTTCATGGCTGTACATGTGAAGAGGGCATAGTCCTTCACCGCACTCACGTTGGAAATGACCAGAGTGCTGGTGTGAACCGACAACTCATGAAATGTCTTCTCTGAGTACCTGGGAGAGTAATAAGGATTAAATATATATACATGTCCTTAGCTATTTATTTAGGAATGTTGTGGGCAAGGGAATCAATATGGCACCTCCCTCCTCCCATATGTATAAATACAAATATACAGAGAA
>CM044444.1:102259855-102271449 GCA_024363595.1 Xenopus borealis
CCACTGACACCTGGGTCCACCGGGAGTTTTCCTGGTATCCCTGTGGGCCAGTCCAACACTATATTTAACTATTATGCCTGTGTGACTATTGAAGGACAAGGAAAGCCAAGAAACCTGAAAGCCAATTTGTGAAGCAACATCACCCAACCTTTGTCTTTGCCAATCAGCTTATGGTGGTTCCATATGGATTTACAATTTGGTGATTTTACAAAGATTATAAAGCTTGATCCCAATAATGCAGCATTTCACCCAGACAAAACCCCAGGACCCTCTAGGGCTTGATTTTTACTAAAACAGGGATCAGAGCAAAGTGGGTGCTCTTCCACTAAATCATGTGATGCACCAATGCAAATGTTAATTGCTCTTTGCTGAATGACATTCAAGTTTATGAGTGTTAGCTCCATGGTTCACCCTTGTACGTTGCATGAAGTTTATCAGATTGGACTAAATGATTTATAATGCAATATAAATGGGTTCAAACCAGCCATCTCCACTGGAACATTGAGTCTGTCGCTGGATTGGCGTCCGCCGTGCACACGATCTCTGCGTCTGCCCCGAGGTCCACTTCTGTGTCACTGAGGCTGCGAATGGTGGGAGAGTCTGGGGGAGCAAAGAGACAAGAGACATGGCTTTCAATGTTCTTCTGGAGGCATCTACTTTCTAGATACAAAGCTCATCTACTATGGGATGATCAGCCCATGTCCTGAATCACCTGTCCCAGGATGTTCAAAATGAGGCCCTGCATTTGTTCATGAGATCAAGCACACATGCTTGCAGCAGGTAAACAGCAGTCCTGCCCTGCTTTATGGCAGCTGAGATTCTAGCTATCTGTATAACAGAGCATTCTGTCCCAGTGGCTGCACAGATCTGATCCCCATTATAGGAAGCAGCAGCAGTCCTGCCCTGCTTTATGGCAGCTGAGATTCTAGCTATCTGTATAACAGAGCATTCTGTCCCAGTGGCTGCACAGATCTGATCCCCATTATAGGAAGCAGCAGTCCTGCCCTGCTTTATGGCAGCTGAGATTCTAGCTATCTGTATAATGACTTACACTGCACATCCAGTCTTATGACAACACTGTTCTTCCCCTCTTTATTTACACAGGTCACATTGTAAATGCCAGAGTCAGCACGGCTCACGTTCCATATCTCCAGGGCCCCCTCTCCTCGCAGGTGATGTCGATATGCACCATCTGAACACAGGAGAGTATCAACTTGTTAAAGGGATAAAAGAATCTGGGGACTAATAACACTGCTCAATGGACCAATACTGGTGCAACAGTTGTACCTGCAGGAAAGATCATTCATTTTAATTACAGACGTGTTAGAGCTGAATCATCAGATACACAGATAGAAACAACAGAATTCTACCCGTATCTGATGATTCAGCAGTGGCGCCCGATAAACTTTTTCCAGCTCCCCCAATAATTGAGCAGAGCAATATCCAAGTCATCTGCTGATATCGGTTGGCTTGTCTGCCTCCATACAGACACTGAATATAATTTCAAAAGTAAATTTATTAATGTAGTTAAAACAAAAGTAATGGGAATAATTGTAATGTGTTAAAATTGTCACTAGGTGGCAATAGAGTTAAGGAGTAGTTCACACCCTG
Source organism: Xenopus borealis (assembly GCA_024363595.1). Lineage (NCBI taxonomy): Eukaryota > Metazoa > Chordata > Amphibia > Anura > Pipidae > Xenopus > Xenopus borealis. The sequence goes on from CM044444.1 coordinate 102,261,467, forward strand.
GCCACTAGAGGGGGATAGAGTGTAAACTGTATATAAGGGAAGGACACACTAAGGGCAGGGTTCTTTGGTTTCTGGACATCGACTGGACAGGTACAGATAGTGAGAGGGTCTCCTAGTAAAAAGTACTAGGTACTTCAGATAGACAGGAAAGCTAGCATGGCTGGCCCAGACCTCAATGAGGAGATAATAGCCTAGAGCAGGGATCCCCAACCTTTTTTGCTTGTGAGCCACATTTAAATTTAAAAAAGAGTTGGAGAGCAACACAAGCATGAAAAAGTCCATGCGGATGGCAAATAAAAGCTCTGATTGGCTTTTTGGTAGCCCCTATATGGACTGGCAGCCTACAGGAGAGAATGTTTGGCAGGACATCTGTTTTTATACAACTAAAACTTGCCTCTAAGCCAGGAATTCAAAAATAAGCTCCTGCTTTGAGGCCACTGGGAGCAACATCCAAGGGGTTGGAGAGCAACATGTTACTCACGAGCTACTGGTTGGGGATCACTGGCCTAGAGACTGGGGCTAAGCCAGAGACAGGGCAGACGTGATAGTTGTAGGACCTGTGGACCATCCTGAAGTAGGGACAAGGAAATTACTACTTGGAGTAGGGCAGAGGGGCATAGAGCCAGACTGCTAGGACCAAGAGGGGCACACTTGGAAATTCCTACCTTGAGTAGGACAGGGGGCAACGCATAGCATGTATGCCAGGCTACTGCAGGGCCAGAACTAGGGGTAGGCTGAAGAGGCATGTACCTAGGGCATGAAGGTAGAGGAGCGCCAGGCACGTACCTCGTCTGATGCCTTCCCCTAGTTCGGACTGTTGTGTACAAAAGCTGTTGCAATTCTTGCAAGTGTGAGCTCTTTGGTGCATGTGCACTCTGCGTCTTTGGTGCTTACACTGTTTTGCGCACTTGCACTTGCACTTGCTTTCTGCTCTACTGCACATGCGCACTCGCACATCATCGCCATTTATGCACTTCAGTGTATGTGTGAGAGGTTGGGCAACCTGGGCAACCCAGCACTGGACTACTAATAGGGCTGGAAGGTGGTGCAAGGTCCTGGAAAGGCATGCATAGCCATGGTACCTGTGGTTGTGAATACTATAGTGGAACGGGCCTCCAAGCCAAGAATTAAAAAATAAGCTCCTGCTTTGAGGCCACTGGGAGCAACATTCAAAGGGTTGGAGAGCAACATGTTACTCAAGGGCCACTGATTGGGGATCACTGCTGTAATGCAACAATACTCAGATATATGAGTAAAGCTTGTTCTATGCCCCAGCAACATTCAACAATTAATTTTTGTTTCCTAAATGAATTCTTTATGCCATTAAGTGGCAGTGAGTGAGCCCCAGGTTCTATGAAGGACAGGTCATATGAAGCTCGGGTAATAATTTCCTTGTAGGAGAAAGAAGCTGGGAAAGTAAAAGACAATCCATGCAATATATTTAGGCTTTGCTAAAACATCTGGTGCTGAGATGAAAGTGCTGTGTGTGAGCCGATACAATATCTGTACATGGATAGGGTCTCATGTGGCCACACATAGATTTCTCTGTTTAGCCCCTTGAGGCTAAATCACCATATGTCTCCTTTTTTTGTATTTTTGTGCATCTTTAAAACATGCAACTTGATTCATATTAACAAGGATAACTAAGCCCCAGGGTAAGATGCATTCAACCAGTATTTTAGTGAATTCTAGTAATGAACAAATACAAATGAAAATATAAATCATTTTGCGAGATCCCAACTTTCCTCCATCCTCATCAGTTCTCCCAACCTTTTCCTCATCAGTTCTCCCAACCTTTTCCTCATCAATTCTACCAACCTTTTCCTCATCAGTTCTCCCAACCTTTTCCTCATCAGTTCTCCCAACCTTTTCCTCATCAGTTCTCCCAACCTTTTCCTGATCAGTTCTCCCAACCTTTTCCTGATCAGTTCCCCCAACCTTTTCCACATCAGTTCTCCCAACCTCCTACTCACCTCTGATCAGTTTCTCGCCCCAAAGGCTCCATGTGTAGTTGATCTGTGGTGGGTTGGCCCTGACGCGGACTGGGATGAGGGCAGCTCCATGTTCCACAGCTTGTACCACCGTTGGTTGATCATCCAGAAACTCAGGAGGAACTGTGGGTAGATGCCACCAGCATCAGACAACAATTAAAAGTATCTAGGACATTCACTTAATTTACAGCATTAAATATATTTTTAATAAGTAACATTTTCACTACTCTCTGTTTAATTACATAAAATAAATCATATCTTTGAATAAGTCACTTGATGCTGCATAGTTATGGGTTGTATGGAGTCATGAAGACATATGTTGAGTTGTGAAGCACTTGTAGATCTGATCTATTAATTTTGACCAACTACAAAAGAGCAACAAATTGGGACCTCACAACAATATCAAATAATTTTGTAGCTTTTTAACATAATGGATGCTAAAGCTATCTAGCCTAAGCACATCTGGCTAAACATTCTGTATCTGGCACCTAAGCATTGTAATCTCATTGGAAATCATTAGGTAGAAGACCTATTATTGTGCTCTGCTAGTCATTAATATTCCAGGAAACTCCTAGAGGCATCTATCGCCCTTGTGTGTTTATTCATGCGCTAATAATTCCCCAGGCTTTTTCTCATTCACTCCTACTTTACACATTGGCACGTTCTATAAATTGACTTCCATTCCTGGAATGCTCAGTGTTGTCATTCATTGCGTGCGTGCGTTCTTGCTTTGTAGTCTTCAGATTCTCTAAGGTTTTTCTACTTTTTTTCCAGCTGAAGCCCACTTTCAGATCCCATATGGGGTTGTTTTCTTAGCCATAGTTCTAAGTAAAAGTAGGGCAGCTATATATGGTTCCCCATAAACCTTCAAGATGGACTTAAGTATAGGGCAGTGATCCCCAACCAGTGACCTGTGAGTAACATGTTGCTCGCCAACCACTTGGATGTTGCTCAAACCAGGTGGTTATGTTTGAATTCGGTTGCATAAAAATCAGGTGTACAGCCAAAATAGAGTTTTTTGTATCTGACAGTCCAAATGGCCAATCTGGTATAGAGAATAGCAAATAGTCTACTTCCTATAGAAGGCACAAAACATATTCCAAAAGGTTTTGATATAAGATCAGGGCAGTGATCCCCAACCAGTAGCTCGTGAGGAGCATGATGCTCTCCAACCCCTTAGATGTTGCTCCCAGTGGCCTCAAAGCAGGTGCTTATTTTTGAATTGCAGGCTTGGAGGCAAGTTTTAGTTGTATAAAAACCAAGTGCACTGCCAAATAGAGTCTCAATGTAGGTTGAAAATGTACAAGGGGCTACCAAATGGCCAAATACCAGCACTTATTTGGCAACCCAAGAACATCTCTCATGCTTGTGTTGCTCCCCAACTCCTTTTTCTTCTGAATGTTGCTCACGGGTTCAAAAGGTTGGGGATCCCTGGAGCAGGGGCAATGCTAATGAGCAGGTAAGAAACTACTCACACAGAATATTGAGCTTGTAGAAGGTATTGACGGCCTCGTTGAGGACACTGCTGAAGGCCTCGCAGGACACTCGCCTTCCATTGTCCTTAGATGTTGCTATCAGCGTGACACGACTGGAACTGGAAATTCCCCCGTACAGTGAAGGTTTTCTCCCCAAATCTTGGGCTTTTAACCTGTGGGTAGATTTATAGCATCGTATTTACACCATGAATCTTCCAAAAATGAAGCAGACTATTTTGTATGGGTGCCTGAGTGGAAAGCACATTTACTTAACAGGATAATGTCATGGGAAAACATGTTTTTTTCAAAATGCAACTGAAATCTGTTTTTAAAAAGAGCTTGGGCTTCCATGGATCATAAAGGAGATAAGGAAGGTGGGAGGACATGATTATATTTGTTATCACACACCTGTTACTCACTGACGACTTATGACTTACTGTTCGCCATTCTTTACCCAGGATATGGTCGATGCCGGGTTACTGCTGCCGGTGACACAGGTCAGTATAATGGTAGAACCTCTGCGATACTCCTTGGCACTGCTCATTATATTCACATCTATGGCAGGAACTACAGGAGGAACGAGAGAGGGTGAAAAGTTTCGGAATGAACCAGATCTGGGACTCAATCCAGGAGACTCTAGATATTAGAATCCTTTGATGATTGATGTGGAGAACTCGTTGGGATTTGGTGGAGCCAAATGCTCTTTTCATGTGATTTAACGGCAGTGGGCATAAAGAGACAAGGCTGAGACAAAACTGTCTTTTTTTATAATGTATGAATAACTTACTAATGCCTCTTTAGTATTGCTGAACTATAATGCCCAGAACCCCAACAGCCCTTGGGCAAGTTGATCAATACTAATATAAATAAAGTGTTATGGTCAACATCTTACCCTTCTGCCTCCATCTTGATCTATTGGTTCCACCTTGTTCTTATGGTGCACGCTCACCATCATCTCTACTGTATTCCTAGTATCCCCCCACTATCTACATTATTTCTATATATTTGCTTTTCTGTCATAATGTCCAGATCTTAACCATATCTGCTATCTCTGCCCTTTTCCTCCTAGCAACTGCTGCTCTTCATGGCCCCAATATGAGATGATTTTTGCTCCCAGAAGATGGCATTTTGCTATAAATAATTTTTCATAATATTTAAGACCAAGCTAGAGGTGACCTTAGGACTGTTCCATTTTTGGTAATGAGTGACCACACCACTGTTATTTATGCTGGAAAAGTTAGATAATAACTACAAATATAATGTTGGGTCCCTGTCTGGACAACCCAATAGAACTCCAGATAAATAAGTCAGACCCAGACTCTTGGTATAGCCCAGAGTGAACAGTTAATTGGCACTCACACTGGACCTTGAGTTTTGTGCTGGCAGTCAGCACTGTCTTCCCAATGTTGCTGGTGTTGCACCGGTATGTGGCCATATTGTCGCTTGGGACAGTTATAATTGTAATTTCTTTTGTGACAATTTTCCCCGAATGGATCTGGGTTCCCCCACTCAGACTTTTAGTATCCTGCAAAGAAAAACATATTTTTGTATCCAAAGCATTTGTTATAGGTTAAGAGGTTACATGCAAGCGCAAAGTAAATGACTTCAAACCTTGATCCAGGTTAGCCTGGGTGGTGGGTTTCCACCACTAGAGAAACAAGTCATCTTCACAGCGGTCCCCGCACGGAAGAATTTATCAGTTGGAGGGGCCTCAATCCAAACATTCTGTGGAGGGTCTTGAATAATAATACAATAAAAACATATTTTTAGCTTGTTGATTTCAGTTCTTATTTCCATAAATACTGAGGAAGAAGAACTGAAACAATAACAATAAAAGGTATGGATTGCTGGGGTCAGTGACCCTCACAGCGAGATAGCAAAAGATTAAATTGAACAAATACCTTTACATTTTCTGATTATGATGTGAAGTTTGTTTGTTTTTTTTGGTTTATAATCCACACTGTATTCCCTTCAACTCACATTGCACACTTAGGGTAACGCTGTTGGATTTGGTGTAGAGAATGGCCTCATTAAAGGCCTCACAGGTCAACGCCATTCCATGCTCTTCTCGAAGAGCCACCATGGTGAGGTTGGACATTGTTACCTTTCCACCGTGAGCGGCCTATGGAGAGAAGAATATAGAGGAAACATTATGAGGGCTCATGAACAGTCAGACAATTAACATTTACATTTTTTGCAAATAATTCAGTGCAAGCTTAAGGGGTGCTTCACAAAGGGCTAATTACAAGTACAGGAGCAACAAGAGTTGCACATTTTGGGTTTCATGTTGAAGAATGTCCTCAAAGTGCTCCTACATTCTTCAAATTTGAGTTTCTCCATAAGCATTTGATGACAGAGGAGAACTTACATCAGTGATGGTGACAATGGTGTCCACCAGTTCTTTTGGGCCCAGCCACCAGCGGATCTGTACAGGAGGGTTACTGGCAGCAGTAAAACAGGAGAACGACAGAGAGGATTTCTCTGGACCACTTGGAGAGCCAAGGATAGTTACCTCTGTAGGCAGAACTGCGGTGCAAAAGAAATATATACAAAGAGATGGGATTTGCCGAACATTGCTATTATCTGATGGGACAACTAAAGCCAGTGAGTTGTAAAGATGGTTCTCAGAAAACCTAGGTGGTTTGTGAAATGAGTGAGCTTCCTTGGCCAAAATGGAGGCCAAGTATGTGTCATCTCCTCACTCACTCGCCCAACAAATAAGATCAAATAAACATGCATTCGTTTTCACCACATACAGGAAATTCTCTACTTACACACAACATTGAGGATGATGCTGGTTTTGAGAGTTTGTGGGGTCACATGATTTACAGCTTCACAGCTCACAACTGCCTTGTTATCTGCAGGCTTTATGCTCAGGGTCAGGTGACTACGGGAAGAGCGGACCACCTCATCTGTCTCCCAACGTGTTGACACAACGTCATCGTTCTGCAAGACAAGAAGGTTTATTTACACACACGAGTGTTGTTGAACAATAATGAACATAATGGGGTGCACATATCGACAAAATATTTGCATCCAGGTTCCTTGAACTTCAGCAGAGTTGGGTTGTGTCGTTGAACCTGTCCTGCCTCTTCTAATGAATCATGGAGCCACCTCCACCATGAGACTAGTCTCTACTGTCAATAGTCTCTACAGTTTTGCACCCAGGGAATAGGACACTGATCAAATTATTTAATGAAGGAACCCAAAGTGCAGGAATCATCACAGCATACTATTAATGGTGAGTGGTTGCTGTCTCCCATAAAACAAAAAGTGATGTCACCATAAACAAGACGTAACACAGTCATACCAACAAGTGTCATCATCTAAGGGTGAGAAGGAAGATTCACCTGCATCATCTACATGGAACCTCCATATGTCCAAATTGCTGGTACATGAACCAACGCAGTACTCCAAAATGACCTACCTTTGACCATTGCAATGTGGCAAGGGGGTTTCCACTTAAAGAAATGCAGATGAGCTTCAGTGTTTCCCCAGCTTTAACTGATGGCCCAGTATAACCTTCTATAATGGGAGCATTTGGTGGAACTAAGGATTAAAAGTAAAAATTAGAGAGAAGTGGAGTCGGAAGTAGTATATCTTAATAAAAAAACAAGTGTTGTATCTATCGATAATACAAAGAAGCCATGAATATCTTCTAAATTATAAACGGTGACTAGTGATGTCATCAGTTATAAACAGTGAGTAGTGATGTCATTTTTGTCATCATGACTAAAACTTGTATATTATAATAAACAAAGTATCCCTTGTTGTAAAACATGAGGATATTAGAAGTAACCTCAGTGTCCCATTACCTGGAGCTTTTAAATGGTCATAGAACTCCTATGGTGACTTTTAATATCCTTCTATTTTACAATTGTGGGTACTTTATTCACTTTATATCAATATATTGGGGTCATAATCCTTTGTAGACAAAGGTAGTATAATATTGTTATACATTTATTATGCATAGACATTACACTTAGCATGCATTTTATGTTTACTAGAGTTTTTGGGGTTTCTCACACAGGACATTCATGGTGAAGCTCACGGTGATTGGGGCCTGAAGAGCTGGATTTAATGCCAAGCAGGTCAGTAGCTTCCCATTATCTGAACTCTGGGGGATGAGCCTAAAAACAAGACAATATTGAGGAACTCAGAAGTTATATCTTGCAAAGGGCATTCACCATCCCTAAATTCTACTCACTTTGCCACCATTGCCGTGTTCTCCAGTCTATCTTTTGATCCTGGGCTTGTAGATGAATCTCCAGACACCTCAAGATCACCTTAAATGGGTTACAGCACATAATATATATAACCAACATTTGACAGAATCTATCTAACTCCTACTTTGGTGCAGTTGGCCTTTATACACCAGTAACCCCACCTCTCCCATCTTGGTTTCATGGAAAGAGACGGTTTGAGCTTGGCCACCCAGACTCTACAGAATGATCCAACTTGGCTCTGGACAAACAAGGGTAACCCCAGAGAAGTAGTGTTGGATGGTGACAGAAGGACAAGGTTAAGAACAATATGGCGACAGTAGGATAATATGGTGAGAAGAGAGCCAGATAGGAGAAGTAAAAGACTTCCAATACCCAAAGAAATGCGTCCATGGGTGCCAAGAGCTGTAGCTCAGCAGTTAAAGGCCACAGTTTGGACAGTGGAATAAAAATAATGCAAAGTCTATCTCCTGACTAGCCAATGACATGAATACCTCCCAGCATTTCAAAAATGGAAAGAGAGAAAAAAAGGATCTGCCGTGCTAAGGGCGGCAACATTTTTGACCTCGCCCGTTTTATGGTCACACCCCCTACATACTATGTTTGTTTTACCAAATGTAGTAGGTTATGAAAGTTTGAACACATTTCTGAGAGTTTCAGGGCCGTGTTCTATCAGTTTTGCTAATGAAGCTGAAATTGTCCTTTAAAGGGGAACTCCAGCTTCCAAACCAAAACGTGATAAAGAGACCCACATAACACACAAACAGCTAATATACCCATCACAGTTACCTGTTTCTTCAAAAAGTATGAATAAATGCCATTTTCTGTGCTGAAATTCAGCTGTTTTAGGGCAGGACAACGCGGAAGACTCCGGCGCGTTTCTGTCGGATCCGACGCTGGGCGACAAAACGGCCGCGCCAATTCGGATCCAACAGGAACACGGTAAGTTAAGAGAAAGTCGGACAGTGTTGCAGGGTTTTCATCCGACATTTTCATCCGACAGTTGGATCGACCTCAGATCCGACTTCGTGCGGGAGTTTTGTCACCCAGCGTCGGATCCGTCAGAAACGCGCCAAAGTCTTCCGTGTTGTCCTTCCCTAACAGTTCTCTTTCTGCATCATTTAAAATCCTGGCAGGGAAGGAGGGACTAAACACTGATGTTACAAATTGTAACAACGTCTCCACAGCTTACAGACAGCATGCAGGGACTACATTACCCACAATGCATTGCACTGTGAAGTTCAGTTCCTTATTGATATCACGTTTGCAGGGAATTGTGGGGTTTGGAGGATGTAGGCTAAGGACAGATGGCTGTTGATACAAAGTAAGAGTAGTCAGCCAGCTCAGCAAAGTAGTCAGACAGATCAGTAGGAAAACAGGGGGCTAGGCTTAGGGAACGGTTCCAAACCATTTGCAATATATATTGCAAAGTTGCTTGAAATTATGTTTACTTAAAGGCTTAAGTTATTTTTTTGTTGAATTCCCCTTCTGAGTCTCAGGTCTCCAAAGAAACCTGCTTATCTGAATTTGTTACAAATATATCTAACTGCAGGTGCTGGAGTGTTCTAGGCTCTCTGCCAAAAAAAAAACTCTTATTTTTAATTACGTTTCAGAAACATTGTATCTTTTTCCGGCACCAGAGCAAGAGATCCAAGGGAAACTCAGGACTTTGGGAGGTATGGGCATGTCAGGTTCCTCCAGTGCAAGTTATCAAGGTCCTATTGGGAGACTTGTATAAAGACTCTAAACCTAGACATCCAAGGTTCAGGTAATCCCCCCCCCAAAATGCATTTCATAGTTTTAATAGTTACTCTTTTTAATGGTCAATACGGCAGCTGGTTTGGCATCAGTTGCTTGGCAGGTGACTGTGTATTCCACCCCGTAAACCCAAGTCACTCTGCTGCCCACAGCATGCTCTTCAAAAGTTGGTGATTTGGGGGGAACTGAAAGACAAAGAGAAGTGGGAAAAACTCAGTCAAGAACAGTCAACAGTAAATCACTCACTGCACTTTATATTCTACTGCCTTAACCAACTTATTCATAGAGGTTGTATTCAGAGATAAAATTGAGCTGTAACACAGAGAGAGAGTAGAGTTATAAATGTATTTCCTTATAGTTTCTGTATTCCTAACTGAAATAATATACAGTGTACATGAATGGAAAGAAATAGCTGATGACCTAAGGAATCAACTCAAACTTAGAAGAGACATGAGTGACATTATGCATTTATTATGTCTCTCTGTACAGACTATAAGCAAATTTAGGGACTGTTCCTGCTGAATTGTGCTTAGTAC